>JABCKB010000746.1:0-10793 GCA_013184455.1 Fusarium continuum | reverse complement strand
GGCTGACGATGCCCTCCCTCCCTACCCTGCCCTCTCCTTCTGTATCTCTGTGTTACGTCCCTCTGCAAAAACAGCATCTACCACGAGTGAGCTGCCCCTTCCCCCTCCCTTTTGCGATCCAGCTCCTGTCATATCTACACCTGGTGACCCAGTGTTAGCTTATCATGACGACACGCCTTATTTGTGCTAACTTTACTTCTCCCACTTAGCTAGCAAACCACAACATCAATTCAAACTTCACGGTCGAAGCGCTTTACAAGACATTCACAAACTCCTCCAAACACCCTCTATCGTCATGTCGGCTCTTCGCGCTGGCATGGCCGCTCGGCCTGCTGTTCGAGCTGCCTCCCGAGCTGCGGCCTTCCGCTACTTCGCTACTTCGCGAAACCTGAGAATGGCTGCTGTCTCTGAGAAGTCCTTCTTCTCTGGCGAGCCCGAGTCTCCTACAGTCAAGACAGCTATTCCCGGCCCTCAGACCAAGCACCACTTGGATGAGCTCACCAAGGTCTTCGATACCCGCAGCACGAACATGCTTGTCGATTACACCAAGAGCAAGGGCAACTATATCGCCGATCCTGACGGCAACGTGCTCCTTGATGTGTAAGTTACTGGTTGGATGCTCTTGAGGAGTAATTGCCATTCAGAAACGATGCTAACGAAGGATATAGCTTCGCTCAGATTGCTTCGATTGCAGTCGGTTACAACAACGCCGCCCTTATCAAGGCCGCCTCCAGCCCCGAGATGGTTAATGCCATTGTGAACCGCCCTGCTCTAGGTGCTTTCCCTTCACATGACTGGGCCGATCTCCTCAAGTCCAGTCTTCTCACTGTTGCCCCCAAGGGGCTGGATAACGTCTTCACTGCCATGGCTGGCTCTGATGCCAACGAGACTGCCTACAAGGCCGCCTTTATGTGGCGCCGACAGCAGGAACGTGGCGGCCCTGATGTCGAATTCACCTCCAAGGAACTTGATAGTGCCATGAATAACCACGCTCCTGGCAGCCCCGATCTCTCTATTCTCTCTTTCAAGACCGGCTTCCACGGTCGTCTCTTCGGGTCGCTTTCTACAACCCGCTCCAAGGCCATTCACAAGATCGACATCCCCGCCTTCGACTGGCCTCAGGCTACTTTCCCCAAGCTCAAGTATCCTCTGGAGGAGAACGTGGAGGAGAACCGAAAGATTGAGCAGGCCAGCCTTGACGAAGTCGAGCACCTCATCAAGAACTTCCACCTCCCTCCTTGCGCCGTTGTTGTCGAGCCCGTCCAGAGTGAGGGTGGCGACAATCACGCCTCGCCTGACTTCTTCCGCAAGTTGCGGGCTCTGACCAAGAAGCACAACATCCTCCTCATTGTAGACGAGGTTCAAACTGGTATCGGCGCCACTGGCAAGTTCTGGGCTCATGAACATTGGAACCTCGAGACTCCTCCTGACATTGTGACCTTCTCCAAGAAGGCGCAGGCTGCCGGTTTCTACTATGCCGACCCTGCCATCCGTCCCAACAAGCCTTACCGCCAGTTCAACACGTGGATGGGTGATCCTGCTCGTGCTATCCTTTTCAAGGCTATTGTCGATGAGATCAACAAGAACGATCTTGTTAACCACACCGCGCGAGTTGGTGATCGCCTTTTCAAGGACCTTGAGGCTCTTAGCCACAAGTACCCTGGCCAGATCGAAAACCTCCGTGGCAAGGGTCAAGGTACATTTATTGCCTTTGACAGCCCCAAGCGTGACCAGTTTCTAGCAGAGGCCAAGTCTCTGGGCGTGAACATTGGTGGTAGCGGCGCCAGCGCCGTTCGTCTGCGACCTATGCTTATTTTCCAGCAGAAGCATGCTGACATTCTTGTCGATACTATTGAAAAAATTGTCAAGCAGTAAAAAGTACGTTGCGAAAGACGATATCTAAATGCCCATTCAAGGACAGCGGAGTTCAGGACTAGCTTAAAGGGATCAGAGACATGTATTTAGCGAAAATCTAGGAGGTCTAGGTGTTTCTTACTTTTAATCCAAATATCTGGAATGGACTAGGTAAGAAACACTTGATTGGATGTTACGAAGCAAAGGACAAGGGAGTTTTAATGCAATCAATATAAGCGTCGTTCTTCAAGTTATCTTTCCTATTCCTCCTCACCTGTGCACTCTTTGCTCTAGTATGTAACCTCAAGACGCAAGCTATGAGAGTCAAGTATAAAGCTAAACACCAGTAGCTACTGAAAGAGGGCAAAGTAACAAGTTGTTATTGAACAAATATCTTACAATGTTTAGACCCTAATCTACTAAGATCTATAGATGATCACAAAGACATAGATGGCCTATCCATTATTGCTTCCAGCCCTCTAGTCATTTCATATCCTCCGCCAAATCCACGCGAGAGTCAATCTTATTACTCTCACCTCTTGGAGTCTTGTCTATACCATCCTTCTTGCCATCAAGGCCGTACCTACATTTATCCATTCCCATTGTCAAGAACAACAGAACGGCCTAATAACCGCCTAGAACAGCAGACTAGAAATCCCTGCTTCTTCGCTCTAATCCGATGTGAAGTGTCCAAGACACAACGCCTAGTCCTGACTTGATCCGCGGCTGTTGATCTCCTACGTCGAAGTTGTTTCTACTTGTTGCGCTTCGCTTAGTGTAGTTCTCTTTGCTGCAGAGTGATCATTTACTCCTAGTGGTTGCATAGAGCTTGATCGGTTATTCTGAGTATGTTCTTGCTTTACTACAGTAGGAACCGCTTCGCTCTGTGATCTAGGACGACTCAGGACCTCCCCGTGAGGCTTTTCAGTTATTAGCTTATGTTCTACATCTGAAAGTGGACAGTTTCTTACCGATAGGCCATGTCGAATTCCTGCCACGTATCTGTGCCGCATTCGGCGAACAGCTAGAGGCCTTATAGTACCAGGCTGAGGGTTGCGGAATTCGACTGAGAGCTGATACTCTGCGGGTAGTGTGCGACTCGGACCGTTAGAAACAGCCTGCGTTGGTTCCATCGTAGGTAATGGTGGAAGAACAGGATGCGGGGCAGGAGCAATAGGACGGAAAGATGATTGTGCTTTTTGCTGAATCTGTGGCGGAGGTTTCGGAGCGATAGGTCGAGGATTGAAAGGTCGCTGGCTAGTCACGTCCCTACCTGCATATGCCGGCCGACCTTTTTTCTTCTTAGGAGGCATCCCGTCCGATGGTTCGGATTGCTGTAAACGAGGATCGACGGGTATAGTTGGTGGGCGTTGTGAATTTGCGAGGGAACTGCGCGCCGCAGGAGGTCGAGGCAGTGGAGGAAGATCTTGGGAGATGATAGATGATTGAGGGCCATTACTGCTCTGACTGTCTGGCTCCTTGTCAGGGGCTTTACGCTTTATTCCGCGCTGTTGGATTTCCATGCTATAGGCAGTCTGCAGGCATTGAGCCATGTTTCGGCCTATAATAAGTGTTAGGATTTGAGGAT
This sequence comes from Fusarium continuum, assembly GCA_013184455.1. Taxonomy (NCBI): domain Eukaryota; kingdom Fungi; phylum Ascomycota; class Sordariomycetes; order Hypocreales; family Nectriaceae; genus Fusarium; species Fusarium continuum. The sequence goes on along the minus strand of JABCKB010000746.1, from coordinate 7,351 downwards.
TATATCTAAAGGTCTGAATTACCATTCGGTAGTTGCATTTGCATCCAGTTGGGCTCGATACGATAGGCCCTGATGAGCCTCTCCAGAACTGTGACATCCAGTTGGCTGTTCTTGATTATCTCGGCAAGAAGATGCCGCTAGGGAGTGGTCAATGAAGGGATACTGAGTGATATCTCACTGAACCATACCTTCTCTTGATCGTTGAAAGGCTCCATGTTTCAATCCCTTCGCAGCCAGCAGGCATAAGGTTTCGAGAATGACCTAAAAGTCGAGATCGGTGTGAATTACTGACTGATTCGTCAAGTCTCAACAGTAGAGAGAAGCGAGCTGCCGTCGAGTCCGAGTCGTATGTGCACCTCGTTTATATTCGTCTTCAGCCATTCATATTCTCGGCACATTCGCTCAAGTTTTATCAAACAGTCGATAGTAAGGTCGAGAGGCGTGGAGTCGGTGAAGTCTGATCAAATACCACATTCACGGTCAGTCTTGCAGTGGGCGACGATATAGCCTATTGATGATCCCAGCTGACTGGCTTAGAGAAGCCAGGTACGACAAAGGGAAGCGACTAGTTCAGGGACCTGCAGTACAGGTGATAGCAAATGGATGAAGAAGCGAATATTACTGCTTCTGGCCAGGATGGGGAACACAGGATTTGGCCTGCTAGAATTCCTCCCTGCTGCAGCTTAGACTTCAAAAGTAGAATTCAAGATTCCGCCTGTTGTTGGTTTGGGTCTGAGTTGAGGGTCCCTATGTATAAAGTTAGATGCCGTGAGAATATGTCATCAGGTGTAGTGAGATTACCATTTGCAGTGGAAATATTTCAACCGAGTCTGTCCAAAGGCGGAGTAAGACTTGGTCTTTGTCAACCTCTTGGTGAATGGGAGGAGATGTATGACCCAGGGAGCTATTGTCGACGCAACGAAATGTTTGTTTGGGTGGAAATCACGTTTGCGATGTTAATGCTGGCGAAAACGCAATGGTCGATATAAGTCCTAATGACGGTGACAGGTGCGAGACAAGTGCTGGCCAGTGTCAATGTCAGTGACAGGCCCATAGCTAGAGAGAGTCAAAGGGTGCACAAAACAGACGGCGACCGAGATGAGGTGAGCTACTCAAAGCCACCAAATCGCTTGATCGGTACTGCATCAGCATGGATGCAAGGCTATGCCATACACCATCATATTCCAGTGAGACGATAGCACGGGAGTGGCCGAAGAAGCGATGCACAAGATCCGGTGCGATCCAGCAGGCTCATCAGGGCAGGGGAGCGTGTGCAGTGCAGTGCAGTGCAAGTGAAGTGCATGTGTTGCGTCGCACAGCTCAAGCCGGTTTCTGCATCTGGAAATCCTCCTAACATAGGTAACCTAGTTGTCCATCCATTGTCTGCAAGGCGCTGATCTGATATGACTGGCTATAGCACCTTGGCAAGTCAAGCTGACAGCCCAAGGTCGATTGATTGCCTTGAGGCCTCTGAATGTCTCAGTTCAAGTGCCCCCATTTGCCAAAACCCTTGGTCTTCGTTTAATGGTTGTGACCCTGCTGGTGATGCACTCTTCGGGACGAAAAAAAAAACTCACGGATGCATCAAGACGGGTCTAGAAAGACTCATGGACCAATCCCGCCAGAAGCAAGCTGAGGACGCCTGACTCGGGCTCATCGAGGATCTCATGCTCAGGCGTGTACTCACGTCCCGTGCCCACGAGCTCAGCCCATGGATACACACCACATGGATTTCTCGATATTCCATTGGCTTCTCGCGTATGCGACTGCGTGGTCGCAATGCCGTGTTCGTCCATGGTGGCCACCAACCAACGATGAGCTCAGCCTGATCTGTACTGTACTGTACTGTAGTGTATTGTACCTGTGCAAGGCAAAGGTCAGCAACCATCCCTCTCAAGGCCAACAAGGGTTGCTAAGCTACCGTATTTACCGTCAGGGTTGGGCAAGGGGTTGTTTGGTGCAACTTGAAGAGCCAGGCAGAGGTTTATTGGCTAGTTGGCGACGGTGCCTTGGTTTCAGGCCATGTTTCCGCGGGTTTGTTTTCTCACTGAATACAGGAATGACTGGTCATTGAGTCTGTGGTCGACTTGTCGTATTTTGCGACTGTGGCACTGGCCAAGCGTTCGTTCAAGGCCTGAGGGGTTGTAAAAGGTACGTAGATAAGTTATCTACAAGGTACCTAAGGTAGGTCGGTCTCTGAGGTGTGTAAACCTTGGTAAATAGAACATGGAACACGCATGCATCCACTGGATGGCATTGGTCGAGATGCTGCGGCAGTCTTCACATTTAGGTGATAGTTCGTTGATACATTGGAAAGAAGGGGGAAAAACTTATCAAAGTAGGGGAAAATCTCCCTTAAATTAGAGCATGTCTCTCCCTTTTTATAATCAAGTCCAGCCACGACGTTGATCTTGCAGACAGGCATTGGATGCACAATGACCTGGCAGCATCTGACTGGGCCTATTCAAAATAAGGAATAGAACCATAATTTATTTAGTATATGCGAAGCAAACAGCAATTGCTTCCTTAATTGTATAAAATTGGCAATATTGAATAAGTAATCGACGTCTGAAGGGCAATCCTTTCTTGAATCGACGGCTTACACGAAACAGAGCACAGACTACTCCAGTTTCAGCCTTGATATATAATCTGATCTGCTTCTAACACGCTTAGTGGGTGGGATTGATACATACATATCAATAAATCAATTATGCAGCTTCTCACATTGGGAACCAAGCACGTTGTGCGACCATTCGTATCAACGATTGATCGACATTAACTTCCCCGTCGTCCGTTCTCAGCCAAGACAAGACTCGTAGCGCCAGTGTCTTCAACACCAAGGCCCCGCGTAGCCGCGCTCTATCAGAGCCTCGATCCTCCAGTCATTGACGCATCTCATAAGTGAAAGAAACCTGGAGGTACACGGCTCATTCACTTTTCTGATTACCTATCCTACATTCTTGGCCTAACCGTCATTCTAGGATAAAGGGACTCCAGCGCCGACATCGCCTACAGTCTAAGCCTGTCTACCGACGTCGATGTCGTCCGCCCTAACAACGATCCCAAACCAGAGCAACAAGACGGGATGGTCCTACAGGCTGTTGAGAAGGGCGCAACTCACATATGGGCCAACACGATTCTCTTTTCAACGCGTCCTCTTCAGGTATTCGCCCGTCTTGCTGAGTACCAAGATCGCATCAAGATCGTGGGGCAAAGTCCATTAATCGTCGAAAAACTACGACTACAAGGAATTTGTTAGTGATTTACTGCGGAAACTTGGTGGATTCGCCATGCCACGTTCATGGATAGTTCATGAGAGCTCAGACATTGAACGCGGTTTCCAAGCCTATCCGTGGCCGTGGCAACCATGGCGTCCGCGTTTGTCGAGACTTGCAGGGCTTCACCAAGCAAGTACAACGGTGCTGTAGCCGCCAGGGCCAATTCAAGAGCTGTCACCACCGCCAAGGCAACGAGGCTGTATACAAACATATGGCAGAGGAATGCGAGAGGGCGGCACAAGAGCTGGTTGTGATCGCGCCGATTCGAGTCGACGTCCGAAGATTTCAAAACTCGGCCGACTCCAAGTTTGCTCAGTTTGATGTGAATATGAAACCGGTTTGTCTGTCTCTTCCCGAAGTGCGCAACCAGTGGCTGACTTTTTTTTCGTTTGCAGAACATGACAGGCCCCGGTCGGCCTGGCCGTGAGGATCAAGCAAGTCTCACATTGTTAGCTGATGAGGCGCTGGTGGGTTGGGATTACAAAGAGCTGCTGAGACGCATCTTGAGTACCTGATCAACGTTTAGAATGCTCAGAGATTTAGAGCCTCAACAACTAACATGAGCAATCTCAATTGCAAAGGATTGGATGGGTAAGGTATTGTCATCAAGGAGTTTAGTTAGCAGTGATAATGTTGTTTGCAGTGGCTTACAGCTGAGCTGGCCTGCACCCAACTGGAGGAATAGCAATCAAGGCGCGCACGCAAGTGCCTCGGTCGGGCCTTTTGCATCGGATGCTCGGGGCTATAAAATTCCGACTAAACATTCTACTATTTGCCTTGCCTCTGACCAGGTCGAATTGAGCGTTCTCGACTCGAATTGGCTTCGTCCCTCCCATCGTCCTTTGTAATCGTCGATGCACGGCCTCGATGCGCCCTGTTCTCTTTGTCTCGCCCTGTCGCTTTTCCTCGTGACCGCCTAACCCCGGATTTGGCCTCCATCGAGTCTCCTCTCCTCGCCTTACCTTGCCTGCCTCTCTACTTCATCCCCCATAAGGTACATAGATGCGCCTGGCATACACCCGCTCCACCACGCCCACGTCCACACTCCACCCGTCTTTCTGTCTTGGGACGAGCGATTCCTCGCGTTCGCATTGACCTCTCGACACGTCTTCCTCACTCGCGACCGTATCTTCGATAGCCCTCGAAACTACGCTTCAACCTCGGCCTTTGTGCTATTGCTCCTCATGTACTAATGGAGGATGACGAGTATACGACCAGTAAAATGGAGGAAATCAAGCTTGAGGAGGGCGCAAACGGCGCGCAGGTGAAGCGGGAGGAGAGACCCCCCATGACTGCCACGAACGGCGACCGTGAAGGCTCCCGATCCCCGAGCGACTCTCGGGATGGCAGCAAGTCGCGCAGTGGAAGCGCAGACACACCCAGCTCAAACAAGCCCTCAAAACTGTCTCGAAAGGCTTCTCAAAAATTGGCCGCCAGCCGCGAACCCGTCCTTTTCGATCACCTCCCCGACATGACCGCTGAGTCATGTAATTTCTTTCAGCTCATTCCCGATTGCCTTTACGGCTCAAAGCACCTTGGATCTACAGATAACGACGCCTTGGACTGCGAGTGTCGGGAAGAATGGCGTACGTGATCCTTGGCTTCTGATGTACGCTTATAACATGTTAACTTTTTTCCGTGCAGACAATGGCCAGAACCTTGCTTGTGGCGAGGATTCGGACTGCATCAACCGAGCGACAAAAATGGAATGTAGTGCTGAGGCTGGAAATTGCGCGGGAGGCTGTCAGAATCAGCGGTTCCAGCGCAAACAATATGCCAACGTTTCCGTCATCAAAACCGAGAAGAAGGGTTTCGGCCTACGCGCCGACTCGGATCTACAGCCCAACGACTTTGTTTTTGAGTACATTGGCGAGGTCATCAACGAGCCTACTTTTCGACGCCGCATGATTCAGTACGATGAAGAGGGTATCAAACACTTTTACTTCATGTCGCTGAATAAGAGCGAGTTCGTGGACGCAACAAAAAAGGGTAACTATGGCCGCTTCTGCAATCACTCTTGCAACCCCAACTGCTATGTTGACAAATGGGTGGTTGGTGATAAACTTCGGATGGGTATTTTTGCTTCGCGCAAGATCCAATCCGGAGAGGAGCTGGTGTTCAACTACAACGTGGACCGATATGGTGCCGACCCCCAACCGTGTTACTGCGGGGAACCCAACTGCGTGGGATACATCGGAGGCAAGACACAAACCGAGCGAGCAACGAAGCTACCCGCAGCTACTGTCGAGGCGCTGGGTATCGACGGAGGCGACGGCTGGGATACTTCAGTTGCCAAGAAGCCCCGGAAGAAGAAGCCTGACGAGGATGATGAGGAATACGTTAACAGTATACCCTCACGCAGCCTCAACGAAGACGATGCTCGAAAGGTCATGGCTGCTCTCATGCAGTGTAAGGAGAAGTGGATTGCTGTCAAACTTTTGGACCGTATCCTGCGGTGTGAGGAGGAGCGCGTCATCCACTGCGTTATGCGAATGCATGCTTATCAAATCCTCAAAACAACACTCAACACCTTTATCGATGATCACAACGTCGTCCTTCAGGTTTTGGATATCCTCGACAAGTTCCCCCGCCTGACAAGGAACAAGATTCAAGATTCCAAGATCGAGGCAACGATTGAGGGCTTGACGCGATCCGAGCATGAAGACGTTTCATCCAAATCCAAATACCTGCTCGACGAGTGGAGCAAGCTGGAGGTAGCATACCGAATTCGGCGGCGCAAGTTCGACCCCAATGCACCGGCTGCGAACTCGTTTGAGGAACGCCGTGGCGCAGGCCGAGATGAGGAGGCAGCTCAATCTACTTCCAAAACCGCGTCGCCACAGACCATCGATGCGCCAAAAGGTCCTCGGAATAGTATACCCCAAAGAAACAGTGCATTCTTTCATAACGGCGGACGGCCTCGGAGACCTCCGTTCAATGCTTCCCTTCCTCAAGGATGGTTCACCGCCAAGGATACTGCAGGTAACACCTACTTTTATAACAAGCAGGGTGCTACCACCTGGCAGAGACCTACGCAACCTGCAGCGGAGCCCGCTGTGAAGACGCCATCCAGGGCGATGAAGGAGCAATTGGCAATCCAAAGTATCATTAATCAAGTTACCGAAAAAGGGACACCCAAACACACTTCTGTCTCGACCCCTAAGGCGGTCGAGACACCTCCCAAGGAGGTGAAGCAGGAGAAATGGCGATCTCTCCCAGTTGAAAAACAGATGAAAATCTATGAGAATACGGTATGTCGTCTTCTGGTTATTGCATCGATTCTTGCTAACCAAGCATTAAGCTGTTTCCCCACATCAAACATGTCCTCGACAAATTCCATCACAAACTTCCTAAGGAGGAGCTGAAGCGCTTTGGCAAAGAAATAGCCAAGAAGCTTGTCGCCTCTGATTATAAGAACAATCGAGTTGGTGATCCCGGTGCACCACTCAGTGACAAGCAAGCCAAGAAGATGAAGAAGTATGTCAAAGATTTTTTGGACCGTGCCGTTGAAAAATATGGTGAGCACCAGAAACGGAAGACCGGCGAAGGCGCGGATACCCAGATGAAGGAAGATCACGGACCCGATGCTACAGGAGGTAGCGTTGGCTCTGCTGCTCATGGATTGGACGGCGCTACTCTGGCCAAGGTTGATGGAACTCCGGCAGATGAGGTAGATGCTGCCGTGGTGTCAGATAACGAGGGTAGTGGTTCTTTGGGAAGCCCGGATCGTAAGCGAAAGAGGGAGGTGGAAGTGGGAGGCTCACCGTCGATTGCTTCGTCAGATGGACCAAACATAAAGAGGGTGAGAGAGGATGAGATGGATGAGCCTAGTCCGCCACCTCCCCCTCCACCTCCTCCGCAATCAGCCATGGAGGATGCTGTCACTGCTGAGCAACAAGCTCTTCGTGAGCAGGAGGAAGCATTAGTGAGGGAGAACGAGGAGGCCCAGAGGCTCGAAGACGAGGCCAATCATACAAAGGACCTGGAGGACGCCACTAGAGAGGCTGAAGAGGAGATGAAGGATGCTTCCAACGAGCTGTCTCCATTAAACCACGAGGCCCGTGGGCTTGGGT
>JABCKB010000744.1:0-21369 GCA_013184455.1 Fusarium continuum | reverse complement strand
AGTCACGTTATGAATTTTGGGACAGTGAGCCCTCTGGACTGCCGTAGCGCGGATGTTAGATTACGGGCATGGGTGTACCATGCTTTGGATCGCCGGCTAAGCTGCTTTGGGGAAGCCTTTCGAGCTGTCTAGATTAAGTCGCAAAGCCATTCGAAGAGTGAGCGCGTCTCTGTTCGAGGACGTCATCTAGCGGGTTACATGACGGCTTGATAGTGGCTTAATAGCGTAGTATCGGTTGGGTTCGTTTCAATCGTGAAGAAATCCGAGTGCGAATATTTAGTTTTTTATATTTAGGCTTAACAAATCCTTGTGTTAATATAGGCATTTCTCGTCTTAAAGAGCATTTTGTGATCCTAAGAATCTAGGGTCAATTAACCTCCGCAAGTGTTGTACTATATAGGTGCCCTTAGCTGTTAGACGAGGGACTAGTCTTTTGCTCAATAGCAAGACTGTTCCCCCTGTCTTACCCTAATATACACCTCTCATCTTGCTGGCCATCCTATCATAACAGAGGCTTCGTAAACGGGTAAGGTCGTTTAGACAAAGCATGGGACGATGTAACTACCATAGCTGCCAGACCATCTGCCTTTATCGGGTCCAAGCCACGCATGTGCAGGCAGTTAGGGTAGTGGAAGCTATCCACAATCCCAGGTTCCTATCTAATCGTATATCTGTCTCCTCTGGAGCTCTTGGTCCCGAAAATGGTGATCACTTACCCGATCATGTGCTCCGTGCGAGGATCTTCAAGGCAGCTTATGTTGGCGACGATCATATTTCTTAACAAGTGAGGGCGTGATCCGAGAGCGAATTTCACTTGATTCAACCAAAATATTTCAGATATCTTTGATAATCGGGACTAAGCTTACAATATCAGCCCGGTTTGAAGTTCTACCGCAATGACCTCGGCCTCTGCCGCATATCGAACTGTTCCACGCCAGCCTGTGGCGCAAGCCAGGGGCACATGCCACCATCAAGCACCCTTGAGTCATGGGAAGTTTTATCATTTACTCAATTTTTCTTAGCCATAGGCGTACATTCGACCTTCACGGTTTAATCTTATCCATTAACCGCCCACAATACTCTCACGAAGTGATGCCCGCGTCTCTCTCAATCTCCTCCTTGCTAGGCGACCACTTGTCCTGCAGAGCCTTATCCGTGGACTTTTCAATCACGCTCTTCTCCCACCACTCGCCCCAGCTTGTCAAGAAGATGCGATCACGGTCCTCGGGGAAGTCACTTCGTGTGAGTGCAGCGAGGACACTTCGCGCACCTGCCATACCGTCAGCAACTCTTCTCGAACGCAATGAGTGCAACAATCCTTACCTTCGGGGATCGTCTTGGCATCGGTCTGATCGGGTGTAATTCCTATGCGTCGCGCAAGACCCGTTCCAGCAATGAGACCGGGTGAAACGGCGACCACGTCGTTGGTATCGGCTAGTTGACGACGCCACCAGTGTGCACCCAGCAGCGCGGTGAACTTGGTGTTGCTGTAGGTTGGAGCGGCAGCCGCCCCAGAGCCGGCTTTGAGATCGTTGTCAAGCACGCCTGTGCATGGTTAGGAACTGAACAAGCGAACTTGGTGAGGATGGACTTACTAGGATCAGGCACATTCCGAACAGCGCCGGATGATACAAAGACGATTCTCGACTTGGACTCAACCAGCTTCTCTCGTAAAAGGTGTACAAGGTAATGTTGCGCTGTTGCACGTTAGTCAAAGCCAGCTTTGTAACACAAGACTACATACAGAGATGGTTCACAACATGCGCCTCACACCACTTAGACCCATGCGGTGCAGGTCCCTCGGCCGAAACAATGAGTCCCGCATTGAGCAGCAGATAGTCAATCTTGGTCTGGCCAAGCTTGTTGAGGGTCTGCTCAGCAAACGACCTGACGCCCCTGAGATCACTCAACTCCAGCGGGAGAACGGTAACGCCGTTAGCCGACCGGTCATACTGGAGCTCGTCATAGGCCTTTTGCGCGTTCTGCGTGTTTCGTGCTCCGAGGATGACCTTGTATGGCTGGCTATGCTCGAGGAGCTGCTTGATAGCTTCAAAGCCCTGATTTGCGATCAGCGATGTTGCAACTGGAATTGATTGGCTGTGCTTACGATTCCGGATGAAGCGCCGGTGGCCACGATTGTCTTTGTGAGAGACGCCATCGTAGAACCTTTGAATTACTGATTATTGTTATTGGTTTGGTCAATTTGTTTGTGAATATGCCGGCGGCAGAGCCTTTAAGGGAGGCTTTCAGCGGGGTTAGCGGACATAAGTTAGTGACGTAAACACTGAATGTCTAGAGAATGATGGCAGATGTGTAAGCGACATCCGAATATACAAGGTTATTTCTGAAAACTGTCCTTTAATCTGATGTAATCAACCATGCAATTATTAATGTTCTATTCATTGTATCGTTTTCATTCGGTTTAATGAGATATTAGTCATAGATCGGGCTGACTTTTGCCCAGAGCCCCATCTCAACCTCCAGAGCTTCAGGAGCAGCGACGGTCCGAGCCGAGCAACCCTCAAGGTTACGACTGATTGGGTGTTGACTTTGGGATAGGACCCAGCCCCAGCCTTTGCCATTGTTAGATTCAACACGAAAACACAATCTACTAGGTTCACAAAACCTATCACGTACATGGCTTTCTTCCACCCCGCGATGGTGCTCCGCGGGATCTGGAAGTGGTTCTCGGCATCTGTCGTTGAAGGCGGCACCATCTCGCCTCGACGATCGACTCGATGATGGATCATCCACATGATAACTTCCTCCTTCTTCCGCTTCGAGTAAGTGTTCTCCTTACGAACAATTGGCGTGGTGCGTAGCAATTTGCGCTCTGATAGAGGCTTAGGCTTAGGTCCCCTTCTCTTCTTGGCTGGGGGGCCCATGTCCCATGTCGTTGCTGCTCGTCCGGCGGTTCTAGGAGCTGTAGTAGAGGTCGGAGATTGGGGAGCTAGTGTAGAAGCAGAAGATTGGGGAGCAGGAGTCGGAGTAGGAGTGAATCGAGGTGTGGCCAGCGGTGTAAACAGGGGAGATTGTTGAGGTGTAAGTGCGGGTGTCCCCTGAGGTGTGAATAGAGGAGTTCCATGGGGAGTGCCATATGGTGGTTGAGGAGCATAGTGAGCTACTTGGGGAGAGTGAGCCATGTAAGGAGATGAAGCCATTCGAGGTGATGGTTCTCCGTGAGGGGAATGTGCCATGTGAGGAGACTGAACCACATAGGGAGAGTGGACCATCTGAGGAGACTGGGTTATCTGATGAGAGTGAGAAGAACTCATTTGAGGAGATTGTGCTATATAAGAAAGAGGAGACTGGGGTATATGAGGATGAGATTGAACCATGTGAGGATGAGGGGACTGAGTAATTCGAGGGGATTGAGCTACTTGGTGAGATTGGACCATCTGAGGATGTTGGATACCCTGAGGCTGAGGTGATTCAGCTACGGCGGGATGAGGTGATTGAATTATATGAGGCGACTGAGCGACCTGTGGAGGTTGAAGGTGTTGAGTCGTCTGAGGCGATTGAGCTACATGAGGTGACTGAGCTACCTCATGAGCTTGAACTCCTTCAATTGATTCAACAACCGGGGAACTGGCCTGAGCCCCTGATGAAGATGTCATCTTGCATACAGAACAGTGACAATAGGATGAAAATAGTTGCAAGATAGTCAATCAACAAGACCTTCGAAAACCCTGAAAAGTCGGACAAAAGAAAACTGGATCCCTCCCCACTCAACAATCCGTTATACGACGTTCAAAGAGAGAGCTGATTGGTTATCGGATGGGCTGACAGAATAAATCACGGGGCCTGTCGCCTTTCAAGGGATGGCTAAGTTGAGTATTTTTGTCAGCCAGGGTATTAACGGGGCGCTAGTCTCGCGCTAAGGTGACTGAGTTTGTTGAGTTTGTCAAAAAGTGAGGCGCGAAGATAACCTTGGTTGTTGGTAGTGATGATTGAGTAGAAGTTCTGAGAGAGATATTGCGCATCTTATTGATACGGTAGAAATTACGGTGGAAACATGAGGAGCCATTGGTAGAGAATAACCTTTATGAGTTCTGTCAAGCTGTGCTAGCTGATCGCATTAGCAAATTGAGTGGTCAACAAGTTCGCATCTTCAAAAGAGTAGTTATGTTCAAATGATATCAATTCGTGGCTTTTGTAAATCCATTTCCGTTCAAGAAATGTAAAAATTCGTTAGGTCAGGATTCACAAATACACCACAAGATTCCGAATGTACTTGGTCATGCTGTTCTCTGCAGCCTTCTATTCCGGTCTATCACACCAGTTCTACTACGCCTCATAATGGCACTTTTACACCCTCTTGGTTCGCAGTGACTCGGGCAGCAGAGAAACCTTCTCGTTGAAAAGCTTCTCGGCATCGGCCCACACCCGCGAAGTCTTGCGGTCCTTGAGGGTGAGGAGAGACTCCTTGAGACCCTCACTAAAGGCCTCGCTGGCTTCACGGGGCAGCATCGAAGGGAGGTGGTCGATGCTGATGACTGACAGGGGAGCAGAGTTCTTGTCATCTTTGACGTTAACAGGAACGGTGGGCTCCTCGAAGGTAGTGTTGATGGAGTAGATGGGGATGGGGTTGTGGGGGTTGGTGGTATCGCAAGAGACGTCGATGACCACGGCCAGGTTTCGGCCGGGCTTGGCGAGGAGCTCCTCGTTGATGAAAGGAGGAATGGGCTTGGAGAGGTAGATGGCGTTCAGGAACACATCGGCCTGAGCAATCTCCTCGTAGGGACCTTGATTGGGGTTAGCTTGTAGCTATTAGTTAGAGTATCTGGGGAAAATACCATCTCGGTCCTTGGTCTCGTTCAAGTCCCAACGTGTGATGTTCTCATCGGGCATGCCGGCCTTGAGGAAAAGGTCAACAGCTCCCTTACCACATCGTCCAAGAGCACCGAGCACAAGAGCAGTGGGCTTGCGTCCAAGGGCCTTCTCAGCCTTGCGAAGGTCCTCGCGGATCTGGTTAACAAGCTCCTCCTCGTTCAGGTAGTATCCACGGCCTTGGGTAAATGTCTCCACAGAGGGTAGCTTGGATGAGGGATCTTGGAGCTGATGAACAAGCGTCTTGATTCCAAGCGCAGCCCCTGCGAACCCTGCATGAAATCCGAATCTGGCATAGTATGTTAGTAAAACGGCATTTCAAAGTTTACTGGTGCTTTCAAAGTTGAGTGGTGGAGTGAAACAAGGGTAGAACGGCCATCTTCGAACTCCTCCGAACATTTTCAAACTTCTTCAAACCTCTGTGGAATAATAAACTTACGCAGAAACTCGGCGACCCTGCTCATCTACTAAGAATTCTAAGTCATAGAGAATTGAGCCTCCTTGAGGGAAGCGACCGAGCACCTTTTCCCATCCGCCTTGGTTCTGGAGAGTGTCAGTTGAACGCTTCGTCGGTTTCGGCACGAAGGCTATACCTTGTAGCAGTGGGCAAATGACTAGGCCAAGTTAGCATAAAATGCTGGCAAATCTTGCGAATTTCGGCATACAATATGGTCGTTCTTAAGAGGGAAATCGTCCTCGGGGATCTCCTTGAGGCCAAGGATCAGAGTTCCAGGCTCAGCCTGAGGCCAGCTGCCCTCCTTGACAAGGCGCGCGCCGGCAGCCTCATATTCAGAATCCTCGAAGATACGCTTAAACTTGGGGTCGGTAGATGATCGCTCGACGGAGACAGGGTATCCAGCGTCGACAAGAGTCTTAATAACGGAGGGGGAGAAAGATCGGTGCTCGAGAGGCTTCTCCTCGGCGCGCAGAAGGATATGGGGGTATTCAGACATTATTGCGACGGTTCTCAAGCTTCTCGGGCCGTCAATCCTGAAGTTTCGAAAAGGGTTAGCGACTTGACTTGGATATTGCGATCGAATTGTAAAAGCGGAATGCGAATGGCGGAGAAGAGTGCAGCGGCTGAAAAGACTCAAGGACGGCTCAATTGGCGCTAACAAAAACATAAAAACGGGAGGGAAAGTAAGAAACGCACAGGAACAAAAGCGGCTGGTTTTATAGATACAAAGTATCGAATGTTGCCAAGGAATATCGCGTACCTGTTGTCTTGAGTATTGGATGATTTTTTTTTTATCTGAGTCACCGAAAAGAGTCAAGGTGTGAGTGCCGTCTGCTCCTTGATCGGCCTTGACACTGCGGCTCCGGCAAATAATGGCCCCGCTCCCGCCGAACAACCCCGCGGTGGGGCAGATGGCTTCTGTTCGCGGGTTAATGAGGGGAATTGAGGCTGGTTTGTAAATTGCATCATCATTCAGGTCCGAGGTTATGAAAAGGAAAATGTCTAGTTTGACAATCTCAAGCGATAGTTTTTGAGGATATCTGTTGGTACTAAAGCTTTTAAATACATTTAAAGACTTTCCAAGATAGGAGCAGCTACCACATGTAGAAAGAGTTGAAATACGACCTCTTACTCACGTTAGCGAGCAACGATTGGTGAAGAGACGGCAAGGAACCGGGTACCTGGATCTTGTGATCTACATAAGAATCAGGCCAGGCACGAGAGGCTAATCAAATATTAGGATCCAGGCATAGTCATGCTTTCAAAAGCCATGTTGAAGCCTGAAACCTGACTTGGTACTGGCAATGAATCATCTATGAGCAGCTTAAGTGGTGCCTCGTAATGTCTTGTGTCTTGCAGTGCCTCGTTCGATACATAACAGACAATAGAAGATAGGTACTCAGTCCTAAATTAAGACGAATGGGGATCAAGAGTGCGGTAGTACGCAAGATCTAGTTATCTTATACTCGCTTTTGTTCCTGCCCTTTGGCCATGTGAGTCTCATAGGCCAGATTACCCTGCAAATACTCTGTGGCTGGTCAAGCACTGAATTGGGATCCAGAGCGCACATTACCGACAGTCATTAAAGCGCTAGATAAGATTGGTCTGGTTCTTTAACTTGGAAGAAACATTATAATTCCCTTGATTCAAGCCATTATAGTGACCGTGTCTATCTGGTTCCTGGCCCACTTCCCAGCCGCCCAGCCACCTGTGAATGCGATCGACGAGAAATGATGTGCTCATTGATGAGATCGGATCGCGTTCTTTGGACGACAGCCAAGAAAAGTTTCAGATAGCGCCCAACCTTGTTCAGCTGAGGTCATGCACGCACTTAAACGTCAGAGCCAATTTATCTAAGTCGATCACGGCAAGCTACAGTGCCTAGCCAGAATATCAAGCTCTCCAAATTGATGGTAGCTATCTATGACGCTACGATAATGGCTGGCTGCCATGACGACACGCCAAAGCCAAAAGCAATGACAATGTAAATACAAAACCCGAGGGTAGATCGCAAGGGACTGGGCAGATTTCATAAATTGATTTTCGCAGTCGCAAAATCACCAACTGCAAAACACACCTCACTAGTTGACGCATCAGTATAACATCCAAGCAACCATGAAGGACAACGACCAAGTTATTCAAGAGTTCAACGAGGTCGTCAACATGACGGCCTCAGACCTCGAGAAGTGGCTCAAATCCGATGATTCAAACAGCGCGGGTTGGCCCAAGGAGGATGAAAATGGCGAGACTGTCGGACATGACAGCGGACGCAAGATTGTCGAGATCCTGAAGGAGAACCCTAAGAAGGATCCCAAGAAGTACACAGAAGACCAAATTCAGCACATGCGCAAGGTGGTTTCTTATTGGTGAGTGTTCTATGCTGTTTGCGCATGGCCCTACGTTAGATGTGCCAGGGCTAGCCAGTTCAATACTGACAGGGCATACAGCAAGCGGCATCTGGCCCAGGAGACCAAGTCAAACAACGACAAGTCCCCCGAGGAGGTCAAGAAGACCAAATCTTATGCTTCGCTCAAAAACTGGGGCCACGATTTCCTCAAGGCTCAAGATACGGAGAACGGTGGTACCCAGGAGGAAGACGAGGATGTAGACGAGGATGCTGAGGAGGAGCAGGAGGAAGAAGACGATGTCGATGATGAGAAGCAGATCGGCGAGAAGCGAAGGGCAAACCAAAGCCAGACTGGCTCAAATAAGAAGAGAGAGACTCGCAAGGGGGAGTCGACAAAGTACAATGATGAGGAGGAGGAGGAGGAGGAGGAAGAGGAGGAAGAAGAAGAAAAAGACGACGACGGTGATGACGCCGAGGAGAAGCAAGGACAGAAGCAGTCCAATGGACAAGCAAAGAAGTCTAACGGAAGCACAAAGAAGTCTGAAGAGGCCGAAGATGACCAAGACGATGATGATGAAGGTGATGACTCGGGCACAAAGAAAGGTCCTAAGAAAGGTGAGACAGTGAGCTGGAACTGGGGTCAAGGACAACCCAAGGGAAAGGTGTTGGACGTCAAACCGGAGGAGTAAGTGCCACAGTACAAGACAATTGAGTTGAGTTGTTAACATTCAGTGCAGTACCACGATCCGGACAAAGAACGGCAACGAGGTCTCTAGAAAGGGAGATGAAGAGGATCCGGCCGTTGTGCTTGACACGGGAAAGAACAAGGCCATCAAGAAGGCCCACGAGTTGAACTAGATAATACCATGCGGGAACGGAAGGGTGTGTTTATACTGTATCTCAATATTAATGCCCAATAATACAAGTCCACGCCATGTTACGGTTGTCTCTGTGTCAATAAGACTATTTTGGTGTTGCTGACAAAAACAATTCACAGGCAAAAAAGCATACTTGTAAAATCTCAGTAAGGCTTGCTTACCTTGAACCTGTGACAGTGCATAATGCTAAACTACGATATATTGCTTCCTGAGGGAAGTTTGAGCTTGTAAGCTGTAGAAGCTTAACACGTGCTTGGAGGCATCGCATGGTATAATTTTGCCTGTGATGTCTGAATTTGTGGATTAGAAAGGTATGTCTGGGTTATTTCAGTACCGTCATCTCTTTGCGTTAACTTTTCCTGTCACTTACCTGGTACTCTCATTTACCTCCCAGCAAACTACTACAGCAACAAACCAACAGAATGATAAGAATGGCGTCGCTCTATCGTAATCGAAGTACTCCGTAGAATATTCATAGAAGATATCCTTTATATAGCATGGCGACATATAAGAAGCTTCAGAGCGCATGTAGTATATTTTGGACGACACAAAAAAACACAAAGCTTCTGCAGGGTAGGGTGACTGACTGGAGTTGAATTGAAGAGAAAGAACATATTGTAATTGCGCTTGAAATGAAAGGGTTCAGCATCAACTTTATCGGAACTCTGATACTTATAACAGACTGTTAGTATGGTTGTCTTAAATTAATGAGCATTTGACTCGTGGTCTACACTGTACCTTATTAAACATTGTACTCCTCCTTTTGTTGCTCTCATCTTTCTGTCTTGTCTTGTCAAGCATCCTGTGACACCTGACTGAGGTAAATAGGTTTTGTTACCATTAAACCATAGTTATCTCCAGAGATAATTCTTAGAAGATCCGAGTGAAAAACCAGTGAAAAACCTAAAGTTCAGTCAAGTTCTAGATTGTCTTATCTATTTCTCAGTAGAATCCTTCCGTGGTCTTATCTAGTCCTGGGTCATTCAGGCTGAGGAACTTGAAGCTTTGGTGCGCGGATTTTATCGTCACCCACCTGGTAACCTAGCAAATGTGGGGTGCGCCGCCTGTTTCATGACGAGAACTGCCTGAGCTGAATGCGGGCACAGCGTGTTAGCTATAAGCTTTCCATCTCATCGCCAACGGCAACTCCTCGTTGCTTCGCTTCCCCTCTTCTATTCTCCTTTGCTCGCGTTTATTCAGCGTTACTTTTTCCTCTCGTCGCATCGAGCTTTCCTTTGATCTATATAGTACCTTTCTTTCTTTTGTTCTTCTACAGCGACTTTCGTTTTTCGCGACTGCGCGACATGCTTCTCGTCCTCGAATCGCAACCGCCATGACCAGCCATCCTCCACCATGTGAGATGCACCAACATCGAGACCGACTGTATCAATGATTAACCATTGACAGGATCGAACCGTCTATTCGTGTACGTCGGGCAATCCACGCCAATGATGCCACTCTTCTGCGCCGAATCCTCAAGACACATCCCACTCTTCTCCTCAACCCCGACTCCTCCCCGTCTGGCCTCTCCAATTCGAACATCCACCTAGCAGCCTCACTAGGTCACCACGAAGTCTGCGAAGTACTCATCGAGCTCGGCCACGAAGATCCATGCCCTGCACTTAACGAGAACCATCAAACCGCGTTGATGCTCGCCGCTGCTGGCGGACACACTGAAGTCGTCCACATACTCTGCGAACACGATAAAACATGCATCCTTCGTCGCGATATCCGAGGCCGTGATGCCGTGATGGAGGCTAGCCTCGGTGGACATGACACTATCTTGCAACTACTCCTTACATACGTCCCCGGAGGACCTTACGATGCAGTCCGCCGTGCGGATGTTGAGGGCAATACGGCGCTGCACTTTGCGAGCGGAAACGGAAACCTGCTCGTACTGCGAACGCTGCTGGCGGCGGGCGCGGACATCCACAAGCGCAACATTTGGAACTGGACCCCAGCTGCATACAGCGCAACTGTTCAGGCCGAAGTTTATCTCAAGGGCCTGGTGAACGAGGTGGGAAAGCGACAGCAACAGCAACAGAAGAGGGAGATTGAATCGGCCAAGAAGGGCGGTGGAGTTCGAGTCGTCGAGTCTACAAGTGACGAGGAATGATGATGCCGAGCAGATTTTATCGCTGAATATCCGTCAAGACTGCGGCTTTTATTTGCCGCCTGATGTCTCACTTGGGAAGACCCGTGATCCATCCGGTGTTGACATTAACAGATACAGGCTTTGACGGAACTAATCATTGCTTACGATTTTTTATTGCCGACCGCGTTTCACGATCTCTTGTCACTCTCGAATAACCATACCCAGGCATAGCAGCAAGGAGTTACTCTGAATTGATGCGACTTTCCATCTTTGCTTTTAGCTGCTTTTTATGTTGGTCCATTCACCACCAGCGATGTCGCCTTATCTCAACGGTGTTACAGGCCCACCCACGGCATGACCTGTCGATCTTCTGCACAATTACAACAGTTTCAGTTGATTTAACGAACCAGACGTTCACTGCTTTTGGCAGGCTGGCAACCACCACAAAACTCAGTCGAGTGATTGGGTACCAGTCAGCAATTTTTGCCGTGTGCCATGTTCATGTGTGACGCACGACACGCAGACAGGGTGTGCCATCATGAAGCCCTGTTCGCCCGATTTACGTATCACAGCTGACATGACATGGCCAGTCCTGGGAGCTTTGTTTCCCGGGCATTTTCATCCACACAAACCCTGCGTCACTGAGTGTCTTGGAACGGCTGCCCAAGTTTGACGTAGTAACTGGTGAATCAGTTCCAGCTCATGGTGCTGCTGATTATTGGTGCTTTTTCAAGGACATATACTCACGATCATTCCGCCGTCTCAGCAATCTTGACTCTTTCCAAGCTGAATCATGATCAAGGACATGTAGTTGATCATGTTCAAATATCTGTCCCTCCATAGTTTAAATTACACAACCTCGTCGTCCTACGGACTTCTTCCTTTCAACCAGCCGTTCATCAAAGTTTCTCAGCTCGTTCGTCAGAGCCGTCCGTCTGCAGACCATCCTCCATGTCCAATACGAGACCTATTCATTGTAGGACAATCGAGGACGTTGACCTGCCTACGCCTGCCGCAAAGCTCGTAATCACTCAGCATCTCGAAGCCTCTCGCGATTCTCCTTATTGGGCTTGGATTATTGTTGGCGCATTTTACGACCACGACGACAACGTTATCTGGAGCACCGAGGTCTTTGCTGGTCATTTGGACGTCGACCTAGACTCTGACGACGAGACCAGCGACAGTGAGAGCAGTTCGTCAGTGGTTGAAAGCGACACCGAAGAGACGGATACTGCTTCAGGTAAGCATCGATTCTCTGACACTGGCGGCAGACATTCATCTACAGAATGCTCTATATAAACGCCTTCAGCTCTTTCTCGCGCGCCTTCTAACTTCGTTAAGACATCTACTCTTCAGATCAAGAGAGTCCCGACGACAACAACCACGCGCTCAACTATCGGTACCGAGAACAAGTGTTGCGAGCTCAGCAATTCTACCCTTACTGGCATCAAACTGAGCCATACAACTTGCCACCAGAGACTTGGGATCCAACTCGACAAGGTCCTGTCCCAGGGTACTGGCAAGCTTCATTTGACCCTCACGTCCGCCGCTGGGTGCATACCTGGCAGCCACTTTGTTGACCCCTCCCCTTCTCGCCAGTCGTCCTCCCTTCGTCCACCATCATGTCTGGTGGTTGGAATCCGGTGAACGGCCGTGATGCCATGGGCACACGTCCTAACTTTGCTCCCACGGGTGCTCCCGTACCCACACAGGGTCAGCCATATATTCCACACTATGGAGGTCCTGGCTATAACTTTGGTTTAGTTGCTCCGAATCTCGCCTACATGTATGGCGGTGGTACCGCGTATGGCCAAGCGGCCTACGGTCTCCCTGCTCAGGGACCAGTTGCTGGGTTTCAGGCTCAGCATACATTTTCTCACCAGCCCAACGGTACTGGCAATATCCTTCCTCGACAACCTCAGCCCCATCCGAACATCGATACGGGAATGCCGGCCGCTCAATTGACGAATTCTTCCGGAGGCGTTGGCTGCGAACCCGGTTACAACTACTTCTTCCCTGCTGAACACACGAAAGTGCACGTATTTAAGAGTGACACCCCACCCTGGCAGCTTCAGGCCAACGCGCAGATCCCATTCATCGCTTCTCACGTCCCCTGCACTACGAAGCTGGGCGATTTGCTTAAAGGCTTCGGATGTACTAATCCCTCGGCCAAGAAGAACAAGTGTTTCGAGCTCTACAGCGGTGGAAACGGCAAATGGTACAAGGGTTACTCCTTTGCTGGCGATGAGAAGTCAGAGATCGGGAAAACTCTGGACGAAGTCGGTTGGGATGCTACGAGGACGGGGCTTCCGGGCGAGAAGCCGGTTGTCTGCCTGTGGTTCTGCAAGAGCTGATGGGTTGCTTGGTGATGAAGGTTGGTATGGGCGCCGAATACCCGATGGATGTGGATTGGGTTGTTGTTCTGTCTGCTGAGGTGGCTCATTAATATGGACGTAAGGAGCAGTTGATCTTTTGGCGGCGCAACGCCTCGGCAAACATTGGAGTTCATGGTGCTTATGGCACACTTGCTTTGTTTCTAGCTACGAGTGTTTAAATTTCTTTAACTTGTCAAGTCACAATGATCTTGGCTCATGCTTGCTCCGGCTAATGTGTTGAATGTCGCACATCAAAGTCTCACATGAATCGATCAGCGTAACACAATGGATGAATACATTCTTATCGCCACCTATCTACGTTCCCGATCATGCACAGCGCCTGTTCAACGGTAGCCGAGCGGTGGAGAGATTCCTCAATTGGAACGGAATTACATTTCCTGCAAGATGAGGGAATTGGCTCGTGGTCCACGACATCGGGGCAAAAGAGAGGATCTATCACATTTTTATTCTGTTGCCTAGAGCTGTAGAGTTAGTATCAGCCATTGACACTCGGATTGTCCGTTATTCAGGCTTGGTCTCGGTTTGTGACTTGAGTTGCCATGCTATGAGCAGTCCTCCAAGGAAGTCATATAAAACACAGGTCTTGTTTACCAGAGTCTCCAAAGTATGTAAATATCGTTGTCAGATCAAGCTTGATATTTGTTCTGATAACTCATCATCGTGCTCCCAATTTCTCAGTTATTTAGGTAAGTCTTGGCATGGAATCCTACATGTGATTGATCTGATTGTGTGACACCGCGGTCCTTAAAGAGTTTAGATGTAGATCTGATCGACGTAAAGTACTAAGTCTATTTAGACCCCGTGTGCGAGGTTACGCGTGCAGCCTCAAACCTTGCAGGTGGAACAATGCAACAGTCCAATGTAGTGCGATAATACGATAGTTCTCATCGCGAACCTCGAACAATGGTGGGATTGTATGGCCAATCTACGAAGAAACAAAGACTAAAGAGCAGGGGGCACTAATGGTGACCGAGAGCATGCCCAGAATGTTTGTCAAAATCCTCAAAGAACGTCGCATTCCTCTAAGAGACTCGGTATCCTACTGCTCGCTTGGCCTTAGGGCATCTCGTATCCTTGGGCGCATCTAAAACTTCAAGGGTGGCGTTCGTTGCTGTGCTCAGATGAAGATTTAACATTTTGATGCGGGGTTGGAGAACTCGCTGTCAAGGCTTTGGATATGATAGTGAAGAGATTTGGCCATGAATAATGAGACGAGTGCAATTTGAGACAGCAGTATTATGCCATTGTTGAGGAATGGTAGGTAGGCTGTGACAAATATGAGCACAATAGATAAAGCGATAACAACTCTCGACTCGGATGGACATCTCATGAACTACCATGCGATCACCACCTCATGAGCTCTATCGGACCGAAGTGTTGTATCCCAAGATCACGAAAACCTAAATTTGGAGGGAAATCATGGAGAGAGTAGAGGTGCTCCAATAAGGAATCGCTAGGATATTGGTGTCCCCCTTAACAACTGATCGTGATCATGGATCTCAAACGCCTTGTTCAAATATGGTACGAGAGTGACAGCGGCATCTATGGCCATGAGAGAGAAGGGACGATGCTAAACAACGCCTCCTCGCAGGGGAATAACCTGGGGTAATCTACAAATAGTGTTGGTGTCTCTCTTCATATATCTGGGCGATCAATGCCACAGATAATATACTTATCGATTAGCCGTTAGTTTCACCCTTGTTTCTGCAACCGCTTGAAGCTAAGCTTGATAGACACTCATCATGTCTGATATCCAGTTCGTCAACCTTATACCCCTTTAACGTAGCAACTAACATCCCGTAGGCCCAAAACTCAGCAAGATGATACTATTGAAGAGAAGCCTCATACCGCAACAACGGAAAATGTAGACACCAGCACCAAACTAGAAGCCAAGTAGACACTCCCCTTTCCCCCTTATTTTCACAACTAACCCTCTCAGAATCAAGAACCCACTCCACGGTATATCAAAAGCCCAGCTCCTCTCCGACGTCGATACATGGGCTCGACGAAAAGGTCTCACCGACCACCTCCCTATTCTTAAGAAAGGCGCACTCGTAGCTCAGAACCCCAGCGGCGCTCGTCTCATCGACGGCGAACACGCCCTTACAGAGCGTGAGCTGCACTACCTCGACCGGGAGGTGACACATCGCTGGGACCTGCCCCGTCGTCTACTCCTCACCATTGCAACATGCTCCATCGGCGCTGCTGTTCAAGGCTGGGACCAGACTGGCTCCAACGGCGCAAACATCTTTTTCCCTGAGGCCTACGGAATAGCAAGCCAGAGCACACGCGATAAACTCATCGTAGGCATCGTCAACGCCGGTCCATATATAGGTTCCTGCTTCATAGGATGCTGGCTATCCGACCCCATAAACAACTGGTTCGGTCGTCGCGGCGTCATCTTCTTTTCAGCGCACTTCTGCATCTGGCCCGTTATCGGCTCTGCGTTCTGCCAGACCTGGGAGCAGCAGTTGATATGTCGTATCCTCATGGGTATTGGTATGGGCGTCAAGGGCTCTACAGTGCCTATATACGCTGCTGAGAATGCCCCTGCTTCTGTGCGCGGCGCCCTCGTCATGTCGTGGCAGATGTGGACGGCCTTTGGCATTTTCCTCGGAACGGCGTTCAATTTGGCTGTTTTCCATCTTGATCGCGGTCTCAATTGGCGTTTGATGCTGGGCGCTCCCTTTCTTCCTGCTATTCCACTCCTGATTCTCATCTACATGTGTCCCGAGTCGCCTCGTTGGTACATGAAGAAGAATCGGTATCCGGAAGCTTGGGACTCGCTGATGAAGCTTCGACACGATCCTATACAGGTTGCTCGTGATATCTATTACATCAGCGCTCAGCTTGAGGTTGAGAATCATCTGGTTGGCAAGTCCAACTATGTCAGTCGTTTCACCCAGCTGTTTACCATTCCTCGTATCCGACGGGCAACGCTCGCTGCGTTTACAGTCATGATTGCCCAGCAAATGTGCGGCATCAACATTATTGCATTCTATTCTACTACTGTCTTCAAGGACGCTGGAATGTCTGACTTTAGGGCCATGCTTGGTTCCTTTGGTTTCGGTCTCGTCAACTGGCTGTTTGCATTTCCAGCCTTCTGGACCATCGACACAGTGAGCACATGCACCCCTTCACCCCTGTCAATCACTAATAGGATACAGTTTGGCCGTCGAAGTCTTCTCCTTTTCACTTTCCCCCAGATGACTTGGACTCTTCTCGCCGCTGGTCTCTGCACGCTCATCCCCAAAGACACGGGCGATTTGCGCACTGCCCTCGTATGCCTCTTTGTCTTCCTGTTTGGGGCCTTCTACTCCCCTGGAGAAGGTCCCGTCCCCTTTACATATTCAGCCGAAGTCTTTCCCCTATCTCACCGCGAGACAGGCATGGGCTTTGCCGTTGCCACTTGCTTTTTCTGGGCCACTGTCCTAGGAATGTCGTTCCCTTTCATCTTGGATCGTCTTCAAACCGTCGGTGCGTTTGGACTGTATGCAGGCTTCAATCTAGTCGCCTTCATCATGATCTTTTTTTGGGTCCCAGAGACCAAGCAACGCACTCTCGAGGAGCTTGATTGGGTCTTTGCTGTGTCCACCGGCAAGTTTGCCTCGTACCAACTGCGCGTTGCTCTTCCATACTGGATCAAGCGTTGGGTTTTCTTCCAGCGAGGCGCTAAAAAAGAACCTCTCTACCTGTTTGAGAACCTGGCTAACGCCAACAACTCCGATATTGAGACGCCAGGTGGAAGATCTTGAATAAGTCTGACACAATTCAAGCTGGATCAGTTCATAGGAAGATGGCGGGGAGTTGTCATGATTTAGGGTTGACTTTTTCTGAAGATATAGATGTAAATCACTAAGGTATACCTACAAGGTAGATACATGCCAAGTTGCAAAGACCTTGTAAGAGGGTAAGTTTGGGTTGTGTCGAAAATGGTAGATAGCAAAAAACTCAGTTAACCTGAAGGCTATGTAGGCCTGCTGGCTGATCAGCAAATAACCACAAGTAGCACTATGCTCCTGTATTTTTGTCCTTCTGTTATTAGGAATACTTTTGTGCCTAAATCTCCAGGGGAGACCTTGACTGCAAAGTAGGGTGCATTGATGCTGGCACCCGTGTCTCCATTTGTTTTGATATTTCTGTCACTGAAGAACTGATCGTAGGTATCGCTGCCTTAGTGGATGTCTTGATCAACCCTTCTTTCAAAAATGCTACTACATCTCTCAACAGTTCTTTCTAATCCCTCTGGGTCAAAATCGACCACCTTGGCAAGCCAAGATATAGTACCAGAGAAGTAAAGGCCTCTGGGCTATAGTCTGTTGCCGTGCTCCTCAACTACAGGGGTAGAGGAACCTGGCATGTACATACCGAGGTATCGACGATCCATAAATAAGCATGAAAATACTTCCGAGACTTTGATGTGCTGTACTCCATCATTTGACCACGACGGCTGTTGTGAGGGATCATTTCGACCCTGCTAGTACCTGTTGCATCACAGCCAATGGAAACCAACTAGTCAATGCCAATGGCTAGTTAAATTATAGTTTCAGACTCGATATTTCTATTAGATGTTCACCATTCGACCTCCTTGTTACTCGATGTGCACAACCCCTGACAAAAGTCAATCTCTTCCTGAATCCCACTTCTCGCTGCCATATGCCTCGCCAGCCAGATCTCGGAACCCTGCTTCTGCTCGCTCTGTCGGTGGCTGACAACGGCTTCCTTCAGCAGCTTCTGGAAGTACAGCACGCCCTTCTCGTTGAACGAGTTGAGGTCCCCCGTGACGTAGACTCCCGCGTTGAGGTTCTTCTGGGCCGCATCGCACAGTCCCTTGTCCTCGGATTCCACCTGCTTGAAGAACTTGTCCACCTCCTCGAACTCCTCGTCTGTGGCGTCCTTGTGGCGGAAGACTTCGTACTGCATCGACGTTGTGGTTGCCGAGGTCGGCACCACGCGCATCAGGTAGAAGTACTTGGTTCTAAGCAAGGAGTTGGAGGTCAGCAATGACTGGTTCGTCATCACGGGGTTGGGTAACTCACGTCATCGTGACAGATGCGTTGGGGAAGAAGAATGTGGGGCAAGGATCGAGGCCGGAATCCATTCCTGGCTTGTCCTCTACAAAGTGTTGGATCTGGCCACCTATCGTCTCGACTTTGTATGTCGTGAGGTTAGAGGTTGCAGCAATTCCTGGGTGAGCAACGCTGCAGTGATAACACTATGTGCCCGAATTAGTCACGAGACTCATAGAGATCGTACCAAGGTAGGCTACCTACCTCATTGTAGTTGTCAACCAGCGTCTTCCAGTTGTAGTTGCCGTCCATGTCCCAGGCGTGATCAAAGTTGTAGTCATCCATGTTGAAGCCTGCCAGTCGAGGCTGCTTGTCAGCGCCATCGAAGTCTGCCTTCCAGGGGACAGAAGGCTTCTCTCCGCCGTCGAGATTGACCCAGACAAAACCTCTGGCGTCGACGTGCACGTGAATCTTAAACAAACTGTTCTCCTCCTTGTTAAATGTTTCCACCTTCTCAAACCGAGGGGCCTTTGCAAGTTTGCCTCCCAGTCCATAAGACCAACCTGAGATAAAACCGTCAGCTATCTGAATATGAGCGGTACTCTTCAGGTGGTGTCTCTTACCATGATACTTGCAAGACAAAACACTGGCGTTGCCCTGCTCCTTTGTAACGACAGGGTACGCGCGATGGCGACAGATGTTGTGGAAGCCATTCAGGGATCCCTGCTTGTCGAGGCAGAGAAAGAAGGAGAACCCGGCTTCTTGATATCTAATGAAATCGCCAGGGTTTGTGAAGCGGCTTTTGTGAGTGACCAGTAGCCATCGCTTGGAATAGATGGCTCGTCTCTCAAGCTCGTACATGGCTGGCTCTCGGTACCAAGATGCCGGCAAGGCACGAGGCACGTCGGCAGGTGCAGCAGGCTTGCTCTGAGAAAGGAATTGAAACATGGTGGTGTTGGGTTGCTGAATCAATTTGGTACTTTCTGCTGTGTAGGTCGTATCATACGGCTTTAGCTGTTATCAAATGTAGGTCGGATATAACTGGTCTTAAGTACCCCAGGATTATGATCTTGAGGCTATCTATATCTACCCCAGTGGCAAGATTCGCGCCTATCAACCACATGTTAGCTTGTATTGATATCTGACCTGCGTGATTGGACGTGGGGAGTTGGATGCATCTCGCACTTTGCTTCTATTCTAGGTTTAGCGGTTAGATCTCGCCAAGATCTCGTACATTTCAACCTTTTTTGTTTTAGCGTATTTTGCTTCCCCAGACGGTGGCGCTGAAGCTCGTCTCGGTTGCTGTCATGAGGCTTTGTTTAGATGCGGAGTCGTGAAGGGGGGGATATCAGAAAGTGAGATACATGGCGTACGCTATCTTTCATCAGTGTAGGATATAATACGTCGGAATGACCATGAATGAACAAGTTTTATTCACACATTTCTTGCAACAACCGTCTCGTTCTTGATATTGACTATGTCGCAATCCGATATTGAGAAGAAGCCAGCCATGGCAGATACCAGCCACGAACAGGAACGCTTACAAGACTTTGGTTATGCATCAGAGTTGAAGGTATCTTTCCAAACCCATCCGTCTACTGGCCTGTGTAGGTGGTTAATGCAGTGAACAGCGCAACTTTTCCACGACTTCTATGTTAGCTCTATGTGTCTCCCTTATGGCGACATGGGAAGCTCTGTGCAGGTAAGTTTCCGAACATGTTCTCTTGTCGAAAACAACTAACATGGCAACTTCAGCACCATGGCCACTGGGTTGGTCAGCGGAGGTCCAGTCTCGCTGGTGTATGGAGCTATCGTAGCAGCCATCGGATCCATCTGTTCTGCCCTATCTCTGGCCGAACTGGCTTCTGCGTGAGTAGATAAGCCCAGTGATCAAAATGTTGCTCTAACCATCCTTTCCTGTCATCAGATACCCAACCGCAGGAGGACAGTACCACTTTGTTGCTCATCTGTCTGGAAAATCTGCATCGAAAGTGACCAGCTGGTTCGCAGGCTACATCACGTAAGTCAACCTCTGTCCTGTACTTCACAACTCGTTCTGACTTGCAACCACCAGCACCTTTGGCTGGATCACAGTAGCTGGAAGCGCGCCCTTCCTCGCAGGGACCATGGTGCAGGGCCTCCTCGTTCTCAACTACCCCGAAACATACGTGTACGAACGCTGGCACGGAACACTTCTGTACTGGGCCATACTGGTCGTCGCATCGAGCGTCTGCGTGTTGTGCAGCCGCATCCTGCCCCTGGTTGAAAAGGTGTCCATGACACTCCACGTGGCGCTGTTCCTGGTCCTCCTCATCGTCATGTGCGCCGTCTCGCCAACAAAGAACTCGGCGACATACGTCTTCACCGTCTTTGAGAATAACTCGGGCTGGTCGAGCGACGGTGCTGCTTGGTGCATCGGCATGCTGAGCTCGTGCTACGTGCTGGTAGGATACGACGGAGCCACGCACCTGAGCGAGGAGATGCAGAACCCAGAAATAGGCGTCCCATACGCCATGGTCGGAAGCGTGATCCTCAATGGTTTTCTGGGCTTCACGTTCCTGATAGCTGTGCTGTTCTGCATGGGCGACATGACCGCGGCACTCCAGACGACAACCGGGTTCCCCATCATCGAGATCTTCTATAACATCACTGGCAGCATAAGGGCGGCAACTGCAATGTCAAGTGCAGTTGTTCTCATGGCCAGTCTAGCTACCATCCCTTTGATGGCTTCAGCTGCGCGCGTCATGTGGGCTTTTGCGAGAGATCAAGGTATGTTTAAAGCTCCTGAGCGTGACAATGAGGATTGTTCTAATCAATTGGATCTCTAGGTCTTCCATTTTCCAACACACTCTCCAAGGTCGATAAGAAGCGCGACATCCCGACCCTGGCCATATTGGTTGTGACGGTGCTGTTGATGCTTCTCGGGCTTATCAATATCGGCTCCACGACGGCGTTCAACGCGATCCTCTCCCTGGCCGTGGTGGGCCTGCAGATATCTTACCTGATGCCGGTGCTCCTGGTCTTGTGGCGTCGTATCAGGTCGCCCGAGTCGCTAACCTGGGGGCCATTCCGACTCAGGGGAGCGGGTGTTTTTGTCAATATTATTTCTGCCATGTATCTGATCTTCACCAGCGTGTTTTCGCTGTTCCCACCATATCAACCTGTCACTCCAGAGAACATGAATTACGCGTCGCTGGTTCTGGGTGCAACCCTCTTGTTTGGACTCGCATACTGGCCACTGTCGGCAAGGAAGAAGTATGCGGGAGCGTTGGATGCGACCGAGGGTGTAGCAGCGGACATGTCTGGTGTGGCACAGAAGTGAGAGGGTGGGATATCTGATAATGGGCAAGATAGGGA
>JABCKB010000743.1:0-22339 GCA_013184455.1 Fusarium continuum | reverse complement strand
CCCCCTCCCCCGCCTCAATGAGGCTTTGGTCAATACCTACCGGCATGGACGTCGTCTCTTTTCTCACCATGAGTTCATTGGCTTCGAGACATTAAAATTATGCAGGCTCTAGTCACACAGACACTGTTTCTTGTACTCTTTAATTAACACGCAATCACAATTGCTGCATGATAGGTCAAGTATGAAGGGTCTGGTGTCTGATTTACCTTGGCTGCAGGGCGTACTTGAGCCTCACTCACACTTGTTCACCCGCCTAGACTTGTCTCGTTTCACTTGGTAGCTCCGTTTTGTATTGTATCAAGTGATCAGTTATCGGGGCTTCTGTTCCTTTCTTACTTGTCTCTTATTCATCGCTAGTGTGAGAACAAAAGAAAAAAGCGCCCCGCATTGCCCTCGGGTTTCTGTTGTTCTTGGCTTAATCCGAGATATCTCGGAATCCTTTCGAGGTTGTGCCCTGTTTTCGCTGGGTTGCGTTGCGACACCATGATCTGACTGTGTCTCTTTTTGGGCATCGCAACGCTTTGCTGTGCTGCGCTGTGCTGTTAATCTAACTTATTAGACACGTATAATTATAGCAGGTAGGTACTGTACTGTATGTACGTTACATGGTATGACAACCTAAATAACTCAGCTGCTCGTTATTCCCTTACCCACTTCTAAGCGGCACGATCTTTGGGCTCACTTGCATCGCGACTTTTCCACAATCGGCAAGGAAGCTCCCATCTTCTGTTACCTTCCGTGTGATTCTGCCATCTGGTACCTCCAACACCCAAACCCCCACGCTACGATCCAATCTTGATTCTCTTAACATCATCTGCAACCTCATCTCTTCCAGCGACTGCTTTTTCTTTTCCTTACCACGTCCTCAAAAAACCCTAAATCAAACCTCACAATGGCGGCCGAAGGCGACTCCCCCGCGCGACCCCGCGTCTACTTCGATATCTCGCTCGGCGGCAAGCCCGTCGGTCGTATCACCATGGAGCTCTACGCTGATCTCGTCCCCAAGACGGCCGAGAATTTCCGCGCTCTCTGCACCGGCGAGAAGGGTATCGGCAAGTCGGGAAAGCCTCTGCACTACAAGGGCTCCGTCTTCCACCGCGTTATCAAGCAGTTCATGATCCAAGGTGGTGACTTTACTGCTGGTGATGGCACTGGAGGCGAGTCCATTTACGGCAACAAGTTTGACGACGAGGATTTTCCCAAGAAGCACGAGAAGCCTTTCCTTCTGTCCATGGCCAATGCTGGTCCTAGTAAGTCTTCTTCAGCTGGAACCTCTTGAACCGAGTGCATGATGCTGACAAGCACTACCCCATCAGACACCAACGGCTCTCAATTCTTCATAACTACCGTCCCTACCCCTCACCTTGATGGCAAGCATGTTGTCTTCGGTGAGGTCCTCAACGGCAAGTCTGTCGTTCGCCAGATCGAGAACCTTACCACCCAGTCCGGCGACCGCCCCGCGAAGGAGGCTCTCATTGCTGACTGCGGCGAGCTCACTGGTGATGCCGCCCTCGCCGCCGACGTGAAGCAGCCCGACGCCCTTGGCGACCCCTATGAGGACTTCCCCGAGGATTGCACCGATACACTTGACGCACTTGCCGTCCTTAAGATCGCAAAGGCAAGCAAGGAGTATGGCAACACTGCTTTCAAGTCGGGCAACTACTCGCTCGGTCTCGACAAATACCAGAAGGGTCTGCGATACATCAATGAAGAGCCTGAGCTCGAGGATCAGCCTCAGTCCATCAAGGACGAGCTCGAGGCCCTGCGCTTCTCTCTCAACAACAACTCGGCCCTGCTCAACATCAAGCTTGAGGCCTGGGAAGACGCTGCCCGCTCCGCCTCCTCTGCCCTTGACGTCCAAGGTGTTAAGGACGCCGACCGTGCAAAGGCCTTTTACCGCCGTGGTTTTGCCAACATCCGACTCAAGGACGAGGAGGCTGCCCTTCGCGACCTGACCGAGGCCAACAACCTCGCGCCCAATGACGGCGCCATTACCCGTGAGCTCAACGCCGTCCGAACCAAGGCTGCCGCTCGTGCCGCCAAGGAGAAGGCCTCCTACAAGAAGTTCTTCACCTGAGTGGTTCAGTCGCTCGGAGGAATTGCGGAAAGTAGGGGGCGTGGTTTTAGCCCATTAAGAGCGGGATAGAACGCCCGATGCATTTGAAAATTACAGCCATGTTTGATATGGGACGAGGGCGGAAGACATGATCCATCTGTTTATAACATGACCCACGCGAGGAAAAAGCGGGTTACCTAGGAGTCGGCGCTGAATGAGATACCATCGAATTGCATATGTTGCAATTTACTTGATACAAATATTATGCTATCATGATCGTGAGATGTGACTGATTTAAATTGCCAGTGGCTGTATCTATGAGATAATATCGCGAGATGAACGCTCAGACGAGAACTCCTTCAATATCAGACAAGAATAGCGGTTCAACGTACTCGTAGTAGAACAACCATCTCTCATTCTTTGTCTAAAAGCCCGGATGTTACGTCTCGTTTCTAGGAAAGATGAGGTCTTTAAGGGGAGAAATAGTACCAAGTCTATTACAGATACATGATTGAAAGAAGAGTATGCACGCCTGCCATGCGAGTACGGAAATGATGGCCCTCCCATCTCTGGTATCCATGCTGATGATAAAAAGTACAAAAAGGAAAGATGTATAGGAAAGATGCGACAAAAAATGTGTCATTCAAAACAAGTTGTATTGTTCATTCAGTCGTGAGGAACTAGCTCTCCCGTCTAGTCATAAAAGGGGGATATATATATATATGCACAGATGGATATAGATGTCCGTTCATTTGGAATACTTTGCAGGATCCCTGCCCTCGGGACTCTCACCGCGCCCGCCTATGCGCATGATGCCGCTGAGGATGGTACGTCCCACGCGTCCGTTCTTAGACTTGAGCGTGTTGCTCGCACTCGTACTCGCTCCCGCACTGCCGCTCCCGCTCGCGCTAGCATGTCGCTGCTTGCGGTGCTCCCAGCCTTCTTTGTGGTGGTGATGGTAACGACGGCGCTCCTTGCTACGTCGTCGGCTGCGGAGTGCGTTTTCATCGTTGACCTCGCTGCCTGAGCTGCCGGGTGGAGGCTCGTAGACGTCGTTCCATGCTGTTGAGGAGCCGCCGTAGGATATGGAGAGGGACTCGATCAACGACGCTTGCTCGATGGACTCGGCGACGTCGTCAGTGGTGGTATATGTGGCGTTCTCGCTGGCACGCTCAGATTCAACCTTTGCGAGGCAGGCGTCTGCACGTTGTTGGAGAGCAAAGCATACGTCGTTGAAAGCGAGTAGCTCTTGGTCAACTTCGCTCTTCTTGTCGTCGACCGGCCTGGCGTCCACCCATAGTTTTACAAGGCTTGCCAGGTTCCTCGTCTCGTCGATCAGGTAAGGAAGGCTGGGGAAGCCCTCTTTGGATGTAGGACTCAGACGGCCTAGGATAGTGACAGGTGTGCTATAGCCAGCAGGAACAAAATTGGCGTTGCGGTCCGCAGGAATGCTGCAGACTTGATCGATATAGTCACGAACGGACTGTCGCTGGACGTTTAAGAAGCGGTTCATCGGCTCCATCCACTCCTCCCGCTTTCCAAAATTGGACAAGTTTGCTAGCTTTTGTAAAGCTTTTGCAATGAGAGTGAATGTTCGCTGAGCCTGGGGTCGAGGGTGATCGCGCAAGAGGTTGAATAGCTTTGGAGATAGAATAGCTGGGCAGATGAAGCGGAGGAACAGGAAGCCAGACACCGAGGTATACGTGACAGTACGCAAGAAGTCTCCATAACGATCTTCAGCAACCGCCCGGATATACTTGAGGACATGTCGTAGCTCCGGGGGCAGTCGGTTGGCTGAGTTGGCGATACACTTCCACACCTCGGTCGTGTAGTGGATAAGCAGAGTCCAGTGCTGGTCAAGATCTGATTCATGAGGAATTTTGCTTGGATCGACCTCGCAGTTTGGGTTAATCTCATTGATCTCGAAGAGCTTCTCTTGCAAGGTCTCCTCCAAGTACTCCTTGCCCAGGCGGCGCATATGAAATTCGAGGGACTGCGTGAGCAGTGAATTGCCTCGAAAGAGCAAGTTTGCTTCTCCGGCAAGGGACTTGCTCATGTCTCGCACAATGAGCTCGCGATCGGTTCCAGCATCGATGGAATCGTTGGACTTAAGACGACTGCTGAACCGGTACTTTTTCATAGAGGCTTGATTGCCAATCCCATCGATTTCGTCCTCGACCAAAGCCATAAGCCACTCACTGGCCGAGCCTGAGACCTGAAAAATGTTGAGAAATAGCTCTGACAGCCGACGTAGTTGTCCGGGTAAAACGGCCGATATCTGATTTGTCAATCCCGCAGGGAAACGATGCAATAGGTCCGTGAGAGGCTGGTATTCCTTCGACAGGAGCACAACATGCTCATCGTGATTCACCTTGATCAGCATCTGTCCTACCGATTGCTGCTTCTCGTCCAATATTTGAAGCCACTGCTCGCTATCCTTGCCACGTTCCAGCTGGTCGAGGGGGATATCGACAGCCCCGACCACTAATTCCTGCAGGTTCCTTGTTCTAGGCAATCCGACAGAAGCCTGAAGCAGATTACTTGAGCTGTCCAGGTTCCCTTCTACCCTCTTCAACACAACAGATAATAGCGGCGTGGAGGGTGGCAGATCAATGAACTCGCATTCCTCCCGCCAGAAAGGGTTCTTAGTTCCCGTCTTGGTTGTTGTTCGCGCCCGTACCTCGCCATCCAGTATAACTTCGGCCAGATAGTTTCCAATTAGAAGGTCTGGTTCTGGCCGTCCTGGCCTTTCGGGTATTGACGGCGGCTCAAGCCCAGCTGGCCTGACTTTGATTTTAGCTTCAGTAACTCGGATATTGATCGTCTTCTCGAGCCGGAAAACCTCGCCGTCATGTTCAGATTCAATATCTTCTAGTTCCAAAATTTGAGATGCGTTGGGATCGTCCAGGTGGTAGATGTCGGGGACCGCGAACGCTCGGAGGAGACACAGCCAGACTTCAAAATGAACTCTGCTGTCAAGCGCCAAGTATACTGGTCGAAAAATCGAGAGGTGAGTAGATGTTGATGAGTAAATTGGGAATATGGCGATGCAGTATTCCTCATCTAGCACTGTGCGATCAAGCTGTTGTACAGCACAGCGTGAGAGCTGTGAGAGGTCGATGATAGACAGAACCGTAACATCGTTCTCCGTCATAAGCTTAAACTCCCCGCTATCCTGGAGAATGCAAGAAACTCTCCGCCAAGAGGTAGTGGGTGAACGAAGATCTCTTGTCGACGGCCGCTTGACGATCGCCCTTGGTGAAATGGCCAGGCCTTTGTCCCACAGCATCACCTTTCCGACCTTGATAATATTCGTGGGCTTGTTCTTCTCTTGTGACCAACCATGTCTCTTGAGCTCCGGTCTCATCGGCGTTACTTGGCTAGTGGGCTTACTATTGGCGAGCTTGATGCCTGTCGGACGTAATTGTTGCCAGCACAGCAACGCAGCCAGCCACAGATCGAACTCTTCCGTCACCAAGGGACATATTAGAATCTCCACAGGAGGTTGAAGACAGACCAGTTCCAGACACTCCTTGGTCAGCTCGGGATAATCGACGGGAAGGACCCTGCAACCACGCAGGTCAGAAACAAGAGGGATGTGAAATGGCCCATTTTGCCCTGAGTCAAACATAAGGCACCCTTTTTCCTCTTCAATATAGGCTACGCCACTGTGCCAAGGCCCACCCGTCTCACCCTGGTATTCGATCTCGCCGCGCATTCGACCGCATAAACTTCGCATGAGAAGCAGAACCTTGTTTGCATCATCGGTAGCAATAGGCAACGGTAGTGAGTCGACAGTAGGTGGTGGGGAAATGAGAGGGGAGGTAGGACGAGACGATTGCCGCTTCATGAGTCTTCTCGAGCCCTTCTTGTCTTTAGGTGATATTAAAGAGTCTCGCCCCGATATTACAGAGTAGTGTAGAGAGTCTAATGAGCTGAGCTGCGGTTTTAGCTCATCTGAGGGATGTAAGGAACCCGATGAGCTCACACTGCCGACTCGATGTCGCTCTGATGTAGGTGGTGGTACACTTCTCTGGGCTAGCATAGAAGTATCCATAGTGCGCGTCCTCGGCCGCAGGCTTCCGCTCGTATGCCGCAAATGTTGCCGCGGGGGACTGGATTCACTGCTCTCGTACGACTCGCTGAAGACTTCGTTGAAGACCATGCCCTGCCTACGAGAAGGCCCAGGGGGTATGGTCCGGGGCGAGCTCTGCTGCGAAGAAGCATCTTTTTGAGACTGCTGAGACTCGGCAGTCACACTGACAATGGGAGGCTCGACGGGCTCGGGAGTGACAGCGCGGACGGTGGCCGAGGCATTTACAAGCGTATTTCGAAAGGCAGACCTCAGGTTGTTTGCGCTGGAGCGCTCCATCTTTGGGTCCCTGGGAAGGTTGAGGTCGGAGGTCGAGGCTTGGTTCCAGGATGTAGCATCACTGGAGGTGCCGGATCGTGAGTGGTCTTGTTCGTCCATGTTGGGCGGTCGCAAGCCTAAGCCATTGCTGGTCCACATCCACATACATGCGCCCGTCCTGCATTGAGGAGAAAAGGACAGCAATAGCAATGGGTTTTGTGAATGGTGAGGGGACTTTGGTGCCGGGATGGGTGCCTCGAGGGCTATCTTTACTGTAGGTAGACGAGGGGAGCGATTATTCGACGCCGCTGTTGCAATGAAATAGATATCGACTATCGATCGGGTTGACTACCACTGTCAATCGTTGCAAGATAGTACGTGCGCCTATCGTGGTTGTCGGCGGTTGTTGAATCTGACGGTTGAGAGATCTCTCACAATCAATCACTGGTTGCGGGGACGAGGGCTTGTTAGTCTGAGCAGAGAATCGCAAGCTGGGAGGGGAACACGCGGGACCAGCGAGCTACCTTAAGGTACCTAGTAGGTAGGTGTATAGGTACTTACAACATGCACTAAGCCGCCTAATAAGAAGAAGAAGAAAAAAAGGACGAAGCCAAGAGCACAAATAGCCCGATACAGAAATTAGTAGGAGCAAGACAAAGATAAATGACGGCAAGCGTGCGCTCAGACAATGGGCTCTTGTCAACTGTGTTAGACAAGAATCGAATTGCGGTGAGTTGTGCTGTGCTGTGCTGTGCTGTGTTCTTAGAGTCCCAGGTCAGGTACTCTGTACTGGGGGTGGAATTGTAAGAAATTACAAGACCTCCCACGATAGAGAAAAAAAGCCTAGGATTCGAGAGTGGGCGTGAATCAATTCAACATCGCCACATACGCACGTAAGTGAAGTGTCAAGCCAAGTCGAATGTCTGTAAATCAAGTACAAAACAGCTCTAGAGCCAATGATTTTGCCTGCCCACAAGCTCAGGCTTAAGCGCAGCCGAGAAAGGCCCTTGTCTTCCAACCACCCTTGACGCTGTCCTTGTTTGGAGCGGGTGCTGGCGCTGGTGCTGGTAGGGGTCCTGGAAGGATGGGAACCTAGGATTGGCCTTGGTGGACTTGTGAAGACGGAATGAGAGCTACTATAGGTCTCTCTATCTGGACCAAGTGCCGGAAGGTTGACGATAGTTTTGCGAATCGGCTCCACGGTTCTCGTTTTGTCTTGGCTTGTCTTGGCTTGTCTTTTGAACCGTAAGAAAAGAAAATAGTTAATGGCATCTCCCTCGCCGGTGGCCGGACTTGCTTCTTCTGTCTTGGCTCGGCTTCGAGAAGCGGGGGATGAGGACGGGTTTTGCTGCCGATCACAGAGCACAATGGAACGCCATGCAGCCTTTTCGGCTTTAGCACTTGGGCGACCATCGACAGCCAATCGTTTTATTTACTTGTCCTCTCTACTCCGTAGTTGAGTTGTAGGAAGATGCCGAGACACACGGGCCATGGCGAGAAAAAGGGATGTTAGTTAGGTAGTTACAGGCCTTTCTGTGACTTGTCTCAGCTCGATGCATAGACCAGCACGCACTTCATGCAGCTGCTTCTGCTCCTCTTCTGGGCAATCCCGTTATCGTGAGAGAACCCGAAGCAGTGGAGAAGCCCCAAGTTCAAGCAGCAGGGCAGCCCTGTAACTTGGATCCCAGGTCCTGACCCTGGGTTCTGGGTTCTGGGCACGCAACGCGGCACGCAACGCAGCACGCAACAGTGGAGGAGTGTGGAGTTGGGAGAGCGGATCTCTAACAACAGACTTTGTTCTGCTCAATCAAGACTGGCGACTGGTCTAATTCATTCCATTACAGTACCGTCATGTTGTAGCATGATTATCAGGACCATCTGATGTATTGTATAATGCTATAGTCGGCTGTTGTTATTGCTAGTATTTAGGCAGCGCAACATCGTCCCAGTAACTAATTTTGCATAGTTTCCGTCTCCATCACGGATGGCATGGCATCTCAGGCCTCAACAACTGAACCTAGCAAGAATTGCGCTTCTCAAGGTTGCCCTGTCTGGCGGCACCAAGCCTCTGTCCAACGTTGGATGGGACGATCCGACCCGTCAAGTTGGGTGTTGGCTGTCTTGTTCATCTAATAACCACACAACTACCTGTCACTCATTACCATCGCCATCCCACAGCGTCTCACCGGGTGGTTCCCTGTTTCCCAAGTTTCATCCCAAGTCCCCCGGTGTTTCCAGTGTTTCTAGCAAATCCCGGAGTGGTTGACATGACCCTTAGTCGTCTAGCAGGGGTCTTCGGATGCTTTCCTCCCAAAAGACAGCTTCGGATGAGCTTTTCCTGTAGCGGTTCATGTTGCGACGGCCGGGTGCTACTGTGCAAGATACCATATCCTACATAGTAGGTAGCCAGTTGACCGGGGACAGGGCAAGAGACGTACAATCCAATTTCAACGTTCGCTAGCTTGTGTATAGGTTCGTGGGGAGTCGTAGATCTTTTTCTGTTACGAAGGCATCGAGTGCTGACGAAACAAGGAAGAATACGGTCGTAAAATGGGAATACGCGGAATGTCACACGGCAAGTAGCAGCTTCGCCCGCAACGACGGGCTGATATCACGCTCCAGACATTCGACACCATGCAACTCAAACTTGAGCAGCCGCTAGTGCAAGAACACAACAGAACTAGTCTCATGCCCAGAGTTCCTGCTCGTTCGTCTTCATCACCTCTCCCCTTCAAGCGTCAACTCTAAGTGGTCGGCAGAGCCAGATCGACAATCAAACCAGGACGGGGATGGCCTCGTTTTGGGGGGACGCAACACTCGTCTCGGCTCAAGAAAACATAATCAAAAGTACAAAAATCTCAGCCTAATAATCAAACTCCAATCAGAGGCTGTATATTCGTGTTCCTGGCATTTTCGTAGAGAAAACTAAGATTTGAGGCCCGACTCGCCCACATAGCCATCTCCTCTTGTGACCAGCAAAGCTTGGCAAGGTTAAAAACCCTCCATTGTCCCAAAAGCAATAAAGCCGTCAAAGCGCAGCGTACGTCTACGTATCGCAATCGATGATAGCTCCTCCTCCTCCTTTTCTCCTGAAAATCTTGCCCCAGATCGTGATGATGATGACCATGAGTCTAGGAGCAAGTCGAGATAAAGTGATCTCTTCCCCTGAGCTCACGGCATTTGTAAGCTGATGCTGTAGCGTCTATTGGATGCAATGTGCCTTACAGAACGTGCGGCCGTTGGTTCTAACGCGGGTTGTCTGTCCCGTCCCGCCGGCGTGGGACGTTCCCACGTGTCGCTTCTCGAAAAGCCTCTAATCTCCATAGTCTTGCTTTTTATCTTTGGGCTTTAGGATAAATGTTACGTGTCATAGGGGAGCCTTGCAGTTGATAGCTTTGACTTTGTGATATTTTCTTTTGCGGGAATCTTGATGCTACGCTACGTAGAAGGATACTAGGTGTGTACATTGGGTACCACCTACCTTAGGGTATGTCGATGCAAAACTACCGCTTACACGAGAATCGCATCTTGCTGCTTAGATCTTCACGATGGATGGATGCGTGTTTCTTGTCAACACGTCAACGTGTTCCAGCGTAAGAGAACCAGCAACGAAGATGGAGCACCAATCACACGAGGTCATCATGGTTCCAAACTTTTTAAGCTTGCCTGACATGTACCCATTCACGGCATCCTTTAACCCTGGGTAATCAAGCACAGCCCATCACTCGACCCAAGAGTCTTTCGAAACATCAGCTCATAAGTGCAAGAAAATTAGGCAACACAGACTTTGATTATGTACATACCGCTTCTATCAATAGAGACTCGACGGCTGAGGCAAACTCAAACTGTGTCTCCGTGCATGGATGTCCATATAAGGCCATCATCATGATACCGAGCATCCATGTCTCATGTGGTGCCACGCCAGCGGTCACAGCGATCTACGTACAGTACAAATTTCGTCTTTAGAGTGAACAGCTACCTACCTATCTAACAGTGAGGCTCGATTCGATGCGTTCTTTTCCAGGCCTTAGAAGCTCGAACAAGATGAGAATGCCTTCTCAGCAAGTTCTTGTCTAACATGTGAATGAGCTCTTGGGTTTATCTAACGAAAGCCCCACTATGTTCACAATTTTGATACTTCCCAGTGTCGGAGCATTCATCATGACCACAGGAGACAGTCACCGCTTCCGGGCTCTTGCGCATACCAAGAAATTTGTGCTCATTTTGTGCAGCGAGAGGATTCCTTGATCTACGTCAAGTATGTTAATGGTCGAAAATAACATGTTCATATGCCGTCTTTCTCCCCCTGTTTCTCTGGTGTTCTGACTACCCACCAATGTGATGTGAAACCATGGTCCACCTGGATAGCCTTCCCTTGACAGAAACTACCTGCAAGAATAGTTCGGGGCCAAAAAAAACAAAAAAAAACCACGTTGAATACTTAATCGCCAACTTGGGCAATCTGCTTGTATTTTCTCGTGTCGAAAAAGAAGATGACAAAGAACAAGAAAGCATGACATGTGCATATGTCTGTATCGCACAAAGAGTTTCGACGCCTAGTTAAACTTTCTCTTCCAACTCCCGATTGCCAGATTCCAGTACCCGGCCCTCAATCCCTCCCAAAATGACGATCCCCGTAGGATATTGTGGTCGAATTGAATAAAGTGAAGTAAAATCACTCAATAGTAAAAAGTGTGCATTTGCTGTGTGGATATCATCATTGCTCCTCCTCAAGTATCGTGCTCCTGTCATGCTGAGTATTGCCATTAGCGAAGGTGGGATCCCTCAATCGGGCTTGTAGGACCGCTGCGAACGTTGCTCAGATCGCTGCTACCCGTTCGTCGCAAAGCTTGACTCATGGTCTCAATGTTCAAGTCACCCCCTGAAGCGTTGAGCTTGAGGTTGTTCGTGCTTGTTGGGCTGCCCAGGGGTCTTCGAGTTGGGCTCAACTCAATACCCTTCATGCTGCCGGGGTTGCTGGTGGGAGGGCTTGTCTCGGGCCCTTGACTTGACACGGGTGATCGAATGGGCGAGGGCGAACGGTTGACCGCTGCTGGCAGAGATGTGAGTCCTGCAAGATGGATGCTGTCGCGGGAGCTCGCAACACCTGCAGGGGGGTTGTGTTCGGCTTGTACAACGTCGGCAAACGAGATAAAGGATAGTCGGCGGACATCGGAGGAGTCCAGCGACCCGTAGTTAGAGGCATTGTCGGCCGAGACAGCCTCTCGATCGGCAAAAGAAGCGAGCTCTGCCGCCCACTCGCTGGCCGTTGGGTCGTACGAGGGAAGGCCAGTGTTGGCTCCTGTAACTGTCACAGAGGCGGGCTGATGCGAGGTATGAGTTACAATCTCGACTGTGTCAGGGTCGAGCTTTTCGTTTGTGATGGCCTCGGATGCATCGTCTAGGACGGGAGGGATGTAGTTCTCGGTTTGGATATGTGTGGGAATAGCAGGGGAGTTAGGCTTGAGCACAGTGCTGTCCTGAACATCACGCTCAAAGATCTGCGAGGTTGCTGGCGAAGACAGTCGTGGAGAGCCAGAGAAGCCACGGCTTGGAGACGCGGGCAATGCAAAGCCTGAGTCACTAGCTGGGGGCCATGAAGGCTGGTTTGAGGATAGCTTAGAGGCATCTCGGGACAGAGGTGGACTCGCAGGGTTGGAGTTTGCGTTGGAAGGGGTTTGAGACTCAGTACGAGATTCGGGCTGCGATTCAGGCTTGGTGTCGTTCGTGTCAGGGTTGGGGTCAGGTTTCGTAAGCGATGATGTCTTCTTCTTGCCAAGACTGAATAAGCTACGCATCTTGCTCTTGCCGTCCTTCTTTCCGTCCTCTCGTTGACTCGCCGTCTCGTGATTGAACTCGCTGGCTCGAGGTGTTGAGTCACCTAACCGCTGGTCGTCTGCCGCCTCAGGGTTGGCATATCGATCATCACGGGCGATGGGAGCAGCTTCGGCGAGACTCATGTTGATAGATGAGCCCACGTACTGAGCGTAGGAAGTATGGCGGTATTCGTGGGTGAAGTATGTACGGCACAAGTTTTGCTGGTGCAAGAAAGCGGTCTGTCTGGGAGACTGCACAATCAAGCAGAGTCAGTAACGAGGGTCGTGGAATGCAGATCGAAGCCGGCAAGCGAGAGGAGCAACAAGGCAGGACAACAGGCAGGGGAAGTTCAAGGGGATAAGTAATGAGTTGGGTGCGCAAAGAAGAAAAATCAAAGTAAAAAATGACCGTGCGGAACTGAGACTATGGCTGATGCTCCTACCGTCGCCTTCGCTGCCCTTTAAGATGGGATGGAAGGGAGAAACATTGAATATTGGACGCTGCACGAACCTGTAGGCTAATGAAAGACCTGTAAAACAGTCCGTAGCTCCCGGTACAAGACTGGGGACCTCCGTACACAAAGACCCGCAGCGGCCAGCGCTAATTATCGATGCCGTTGTCCGTCGTGCCGCCGTCTCGTCTTCGGGTAGTATCGATGGTAGGCGTGACGCAGCAAGGTTTGCGGCTTGGAGTCGAGACTTGAGGTGGTTGATGGCCCAAATCCGGAAGGGAAAAGTTTCTGAGATTCAGTGTCGAGATAATATTCTTTGAGTTTGATGAGAGACAAGTCGCAGATAGTGCGATAGATTGCGGATAGGGAGCAGGGTTACGCCTCAACGGACAGGGCGGGCTGAGACGCTGAGCGCGCTATGGCTATCAATAGCTGCAGTGAATTCGTGCAAAGGGAGGTTTAGGATGCAGGTGCAGGTGCAGGTGCCAAGTGGTTATTGCTTTTGTCGGATGCCGCTCGCCTCGTCAGTTGCAGGGTTCCGAGATCTAATAATTACTGTGCCGAAATGAACAATGAAAGGGAGAGGGAAAGACAAGTCAGAATCAGAAGAAGAGGGGGACGAGCTCTAAAGGAATTGACGATGACCACAAGTGACGGGGGGCTGACCGCGGCGTAGGTGGCTTTGGAACTTCACTTTTGGAGGATCAGCGCACTTTGATCAAGGCACGGGATCAACTGTAGGCGGGACGATTGCACTATACAGGGAATTATGGGCCAATTTGTGAGTCGCACAGATAAAACCTCCACTGCAGGGACGAGAGATTTAATTGCAATCGAATCTATGTAGCAGCTTTTGACCACGGGACCGCTGCCAGGTTTAGATTCAAGGCGAGACAACGAACGACGCTTCTCTTGTTGTCCAGCAAAACCTGCTTGAAACGGGAGATATCGAGATGCCATACACGGATTGCAATGAAGGACCGGCCTAGACTGTGATCACGTTTCGAAACCTCGTCCTCTCAGATGCTCTGTTGGTCGTCCATGTTGTGATCCTACAGTTTATGTTACGTGTGTCTGGTTACTCTGGTATCGTGCTGCATAAATCCATCCAGATGCATGCACTCGGCATGGGACTTACGTCCATGCAAGTCAGGCACCAGAGCCAGTTTTCAAGGGACTACTCCGTACCTATGTCCCAATAACACGGCTGACTATCTCAGATAGTGAGGGACTCATCCGATGGGCTCAAATATTCTTCCATCGCCTTGGATGTCATGATATCTTTACACGCTCACGCAGGTTTAATAATAGGCGGTTGCTATATCGGGGGTCTCATCACTCCATTTTTCTTCCAAGTTGCAACCGCTTTCCTGCCTTGGAACGGTTGGGTGCCAACGGTCATCATCTTGGTCACCTCTCTTATCACATCCCCTCATTGTCACCAACCTGGCTATAGCCCCGCTACCGACCTGGACCTTGTGACAACTCCTTCAGGGCTTTTCTTCATCCTGCCCTGGCGGAACTGTACAGAACAGGCTAATAAGGGGTAAAGATCCGCGCGTATCTGCAACAAGGTAAGAACCAACAAGGGAGAATGGAAGTCTGCCCTGCTTAGTTGGTTTGCTTTTTGGCTCTAAACAACATCAACACCAAAAGTGCAATCTGAGATGCATCATTGGGCTTCCCTTTCAGCTCCATTTCGGCACAATAAGCTTTGATGGACCCTTGTGCCGACCCCTTTTCCCCTGCTATAATTCGCCACCGTAAAGGGGTCGCTGATCAATCCTCCACATTCACCTCCAGTCTTGCAAAATCAGCTCGATACTTAAAAAATGAAACAAGGGACTCGTCAGCTTAGAGTTCATCTCGCATAGATAAGTGCTAGAAGCGCGGGAGGTAAATGCCACGAGGGGTCTCGAATGGGTAGAGCCAAGAGGGGCAATCCTCGTAGTCAACGGAAGCGACGTCATCGGCTTATCCGTTCTGATCTAAGCGTGAACGGACTGGAAGATCCATCACACCGCCTCATCATGTGACTTATGTAGCAGGTCTGCCACGTGATAGGTACATATTAGGTAATCATGTGCCTTAGGTAAGCGGTGTGGCAGAAACTTCAGATCTTCGACTTCAAAGGTGTTAGGCAGGGTCCAGCT
Source organism: Fusarium continuum (assembly GCA_013184455.1). Classification (NCBI taxonomy): domain Eukaryota; kingdom Fungi; phylum Ascomycota; class Sordariomycetes; order Hypocreales; family Nectriaceae; genus Fusarium; species Fusarium continuum. The sequence continues at coordinate 7,511 of JABCKB010000743.1, read as the reverse complement.
GTAACCACACGACAAGCCAATTACCGCGGCCAATCGCCTCTAGTCCGGTGCACAAGGCCCATATGAGAATTCAACGCCTCAATCGACACCCTCGATCTCTTTGCAACAGCTGCTGTCCCCGTCCTAGTCTCTCCACAACACTTCATCTGACCTAATGGAGTTTCGAAGCCTCGCACGACCAGTTGCACGGCTATTCAGCCCTCACACATCGGCGCTTCCTCTCATTTCCTGCCGCGGCCACAAGACAACAAGCCGAACGAAACGCTCTCTCAAGATCGCACCTCACGAATCCTTCCTCCCAGACCGAAAGGCCACTTTTCCCGCCTCCGATTCCATCATCTACAACCCGCCTTCTTCCGAGGTGTCTCCCCTCCACACTCCATTCCTCTTCCTCCCTCCCAACGATGCGCGTCGTGCCGCTCTCACACGACTTCGACACACTCCCGGCTCTCCCCTAGAGCCTCCTTCCGAGGGCAAGCTTCCCCCAGCGATGAAGTACCACCGCCGCAACCCCAACTACAACCTCAAGGCCGCCGACATTCAGGAGATGAAGCGACTGCGGGCAGAAGATCCCGATACCTGGAGCGTCAATAAGCTTGCTGAGAAGTTCGGCTGCTCTACCATCTTTGTCAAGATGGCAGCTCCCGCGCCTGCTAGACATCTTGAGGGCCTAAAGCGCAAGCAAGAGAGGAGGGAGGCTCGATGGGGTGCTATCCGAACTAACGCAAGAGAGGATCGCAAGAGGAGGACAGAACTGCTGTATCGTGGCGAGTTGTAAGGTGTTTATTCTTTAAAGTGTCAAGGGCGTGGCGCAGCGATCGTCTATCCAGCTTGTACAAACATTTAAAATCGCCTGGAGCTTGTGTAGGATTATGGTCATGGGGGAGCTTAGTGAGATGTGAATCATGCTGAATTCAGCCCGGTGGGGTGGCCAAAAAATCTGTATAATTGCCAAATACCAGGGAACTCCCTCAATACAACAGCCTCCTGTATTTTTGCCCCTTTTTCCCTATCTTCAAATGTCGCACCAAATAGCATTTGTCGATGAGTTCATGACATCTAAATGTCCAACGTTTCTCCAACCCTCCAACCCATTAGGAACTGCTTATTCCCAGCTCATCAACCCAGATTAATGCTACTCCAGAATGCGGATACAAGCCTATAAATGTTCATGAACCCAACCAAGCGAAATTATGCAAAACAGCTCAATCCAACTTGACCTCAGTCGACCTAGTAGTCGATGTCGATGTGCGACGACTACCACCTGAGCTCGAAGATGATGAAGAAGGAGGCTCATTCAAGAGATCCTTTTCACCAGGAATGACTCGATTACACCAACCGCACCATGATCGACGAACTCCTCTGACCTCTCGGCTGAGAACGCGGCTACCACTGGAGCGCTCATCATCCCATTCGGGGACGCAGCGGCCGACACGTACCATGCGAACACGCTTGCGCTTCACAACGCCACCAATTCCCTCAATCTCATGGCGCAAGTAGCCGGGACCGAGGGACGGCGACGGTGTGCGCTCATGCGTGAGACGGAGCTGGTCGATGAGAGCGTCAACTGGAGGCTGCTGAGGTGCCGGGCCCGGAGCAACGTTTCTGTCCCGGGCGTCTTCGGCATCGCAGTCTACTTGGTGCTCAACTTCTTTAGCCGCGCAGCAATCTGCTTCGCGGCCACAGACAACACCACGGTCGCCCTCACCGATACCCGTGCCAAGACCGCCGAGGACCTCGCCGTACTGGTTTCGCCAGCGCCAGATACTGGAGCAGTGGTTAGTAAGAGATGACAGCAAGGGAGGGGCAAAGCATACCGTTGATAGTCATGGTCTGCGGCACGAATACTTCGTCCGCACGGCTGACAAAGCCAGACGCCATCGTCAGCGCACTTACAGACGTCCCGCGATACTAACTCGGATGTGAGGGGGACGTCTGGATCCACAGGAGCCTTGACGAGGGTTGCAATCGGAGCGTGGACGCAGGGCTTGCAAAGCCTTCTGTGTCTCTCTTTGAGGGCAACGGAAGCCGGTGGCTTAATGGCGCAGTTCTGCAGAAGAGTTAAAGTCAATACATGCAACTTAAGCCAACCGTTGCCGGCTACTTGCAGATCCATGCACGTACCCGACATATCACATCGCCGCATCTGCGACACTCGCCAACCATATCGCGAGCGCAGTCGCCCGACTTGCCGTTGTAGCTGCGGCCATCCTCCATGTAGAACCAATTGCCAGCGCGGGCACGGTAGCGAAAGGTTTCGGAGCCATCGACTGGGACGTCTTCGTTACGGCAATGGAGGGTTGAGTTGATAAGGGAAGTGCGATACTGGATGAGGCCGTGGTGAACGAGACGACAGGTACGCGAAAGAGCGTCGAGAGTGTTGAGATCGATAGAAGAAGCAATAGCTTCAACGACACTGGGCCAAGGGTCAGCAAAGGGAGTTGTCATGACGTGAGTCGAAGCAGCTGTTGAGTGAAGCTAGAGATATCATGATAGAAGACCAACACTCTCAATCGTGAATCCCTCAATGCATTGAGCGTGTAAATGGAGCTATAGAAAGGTTTCCAACTCACGGATAGCACTGAAAAGCGTTGGTAACAGGCGCCTGGAAAGTAGAAGCGTCCATGGTGCCTAGCGGCTCTGGGTTATACAATGAGTGAGGCCAAGGTCCATTCCGGCTGTTGGCAGACAACAACTCGAGCTTCCTAAGGAGTAGCAGATGCTGATCTTTCTGAGAGAGCTCGCTCTGCTGGGGGCCGTCATGATGTAGAATTCCGGGAATCGGAATCGAGGACGGGATGGGCGGCGCGGCCTCATGATGAGCACCAGAGGCACTAGGATGGCCGCCAGGGCCGGCCCCAGCATCCTCGTCTTCTTCCAAGTCCACAAAACGCGCCATGGCTTTCCTTATTCTCTTTTTCTACTAGTAATTTGCGTCTTGGCACATGAACAGTACAGTGTGAACCCCAGGATCTGATAAGCAGAGCACGCGATGGGGAGGGGTGTTTAATTCAGTTCGGGGGTTAGATTCGGGAGGAGGGGGAGTCCGAGATGCTAGACCGGCTGTTGGGGGCCGGAAGAAAGCCGGGATGCGGAACTTTTCTGATCGGGGCTAGACACGGCAGACCGCAAGAGTAGGGGTTGGAAATGTAGGAAGAGAGAAAGAAGAAGGTGTCGTCTACGGAAGGATAATGTTTCTGAGTATGACAGCAGGAAACTGGAGCTGGAACTAGGATGAGTGAGCAAAGAAGTGGGTTACGGAGGACGGGAATTGATGAAGCGGGGAGACGAGCGGGACGTAAGGATCACGGTGATGTATTGGAACAAAATGGGTTATGATATGAGCTCGAAAGCAGCCATTGAACCTGTACGAACCGGTTCGTCAGTTGATTAAATCATGAACTTCAAGAAGGCAGCCTGCAGATGACTGCGATTACGAGTGTGATTGTGAAAAGGGAATGTGAATCAGAGCAATGCAATGCATGCATGAATGAATGAATAAGTGGATGATTGCATCAACGAGTAGAATCTCGTCAACGATGCGTCAATCACTTGATTGCAGCCACATAGCTCGAGCTAGCAAGCTACATTCAAGCTAGTATGTCTATGGTAAAGTTCAGGACCAGTTCCTAAAGCTTGTCAGGACAGCCCAAACCTCCAGAGCCGGTTGAAGCCTATCATCTATCATGCGCATGCAAGCGAAGCAGCCGGGGTGGGGCACTCGTTTCTTATTGTTTCCGGAGCTCGTCTCAGCAGCAGTGGAGACTGTCAAGTGGTTGTTCAAGTTTTCACCGGGCACGAATAAACAAAGAGCACAATCCGGCGGTGACGGCTATGCCGTGCTATGGCACAATTCAATTGCTCATAACTTACATGTTGCAACATGCAGGAACATACCAATCCTCTCTGGCTTGCCGAGTCACGCGGGGGAAGCCAGCAAGGCCCCACGTGTTTCTCACTCGTCATGAGACGAGCAGAATTCACTTGTTCGCATCATGTCCTGAAATTGCAGGGTGGCAGAAACAGTTCACCATTCAGATCACAACAATCCTGCTCGTTACGTACATTTCTTTTCCCTCTGCGTTAACACCCAGGTCTAGTCAAAATGTCAACGCAATGTGCGAGCAGAAAATTGCGACACGGCTGTTTAGACCGTTCCGGTGTCGGGCGCCATGACAATCTCATCTTATCAATCTAATCTCTCTCACGAACTACCCCATACTGCCGCCAATTATATCCACAATCAGGCTTGTTGGCGTCAAAGGGTTGGCTCGTTTGGTCTGCAGAATTTGTTGAGGGTACGTAATGTCTTTCTGGCTCGGGTTAGGAGAAGTACTACTCGGAATTACACTCCTATAGCGACACCCTAACACACGAACGGCTTGATGTCAGCTATTCCATGCGTGGTCGTAGCTTGTGTTCCTTCTAGAACAATTTATGGAAGGTTCTATAATTAGCAGATGCCCTGAAGATCATGGTATATCTGGGTTAGGAATAATCCGCACCGCCAAAGTGACAGCAGTCTACTTTACTCTTGCATTAGCAGTGCTTAACCAAAGTACCCTATTCCAGAATCTTAGAGCTATGAGATACGTGCGTAACTTTCAGCATCTCTTTCTACTTCTACTGGCCTTCGTTTACCTGGTCATTCAGAGTATGGCTTTTTCCATCTACCACTTGATACCAATTTTGGTCCTTGAGGTGGCACCTCATCATCCAAGTTGCCAATCCACTCATGCTCCCATATTTCCCTTTTAGAGGTAGCCAGAAACTTGTCTTGTCTTCAAAGCCAGGTGAAGGTATTCCGGCATCACGATTACTAAATTACAGCCATCTGACCCTTTATCATCGTTTTGAATGCTAGCTATGCCTTGTGAGAAAACTTCTGTTCATAGTGCATCATGGTGGTCTTGATGCATCGCCTCCACTACCTGGTACGTCTAGGCAAGTACAGAATCTTTCAGATCCTAGACAATGACCACGAACATCCGGACAGTTATACACCAGCACGGCAGGACTAAATGACTTAAACAAGAATTAACCAGTCACTTCCATGACAAACATACTTGAAGGAAGGAGTAATGTTCTGAAGAAAAACAACGATACATCAGTTCAAGCTTCTCTCTTAAGGCCAAACACCACTCAGCTATCTAAACATCTTGGAAACCTCCGTGTTAAGTTACTCCATAAAGGGACTTGAAGATAAACTATCAGTAAATTGGTCACGCTTAGAGTGTCCAGAGCGGATGCGAAGATCTCTCAACACACATAGGAGCTTTGTACCCAGATGACACTAATATTTCTCGTTACATCAGGCCCAAAGACGCTACTAGGCATCTCCGAGTCCTTGAGGGTGCAATTAGGTGGCGACTGTCTATGGAATGGGGATTCACTAAGAAGCAGTGACGCTGCCTTTCTGTCGCCATACTTATAGGGCAACTTGAGCCTGCCAACGTGGTGGGTCTATAATCGTACTTAGCAGCGAGGAACTCAAGAACCGTATGAGCCCTGTCTGCTTCTAATCCACAACATTGTATAGTCAATAAATACTCAGAAAGATAGCTTTAAGCTGTGGCTGGTATAGTAGACATGCGTCCTTTGTCCGAGCTCTTACATGTTGTCTTTACCCTGATAGTTTAAGGCTGCCGTTAATTCTAATCTGGCTGACCGTGAAGAGCAAAGCGGTTGTCGATATGTGGCGCAGATGGCCTTTGGACTTGGATGAACGGCGTCTTGAGTCTTGATCCAGATGAGTATGTTGGCACAATGTGGGAGATGTGAAGCTTGCTATGAGAAATGATTAACATGACAAGCTAATGCAGGAACACCCACCGATCTCCAACCCACCTCAGCTCACCTACCCTAGGTTTCTGCTTCAAGGGGGTCAAAACACCAGACGAGGTGACGGTAACTACAGATACTGAGTAAGGTTTACTTGAACTGCTACAATCAGTGAATACTATGGCATATCTAAGGCTTGGTTCCGGGGTGTCCTTCCTTGATTTCTCTGTAGGAGAGTGAAGTAGCACCAACTTACAAAGGTAGTATTCTTTGCTAGTTGCCTCCTCCATCATGCAAAGCAACCCACACACACATTATAGGAAATCAACACCTCCGCAGCACAGCAGGAAGAAACATAGGGTTGTTTCCGAGTGCGTCATTCCATTTTCAATGCCTCTCAGAGCATGTCTTGCACATACGCGAGAGTAGTGGATGTTAATTATTGATTCATATATCTCAATCCGGCACCTCCGTCAGTCTCTTTTCTTGAGGGCATTTGTTTAGCAACTTGAAAAATAAGAATAGCATCCCGTCTACATAATTGATTACACGGGATAAAAGCACCATCCTAATTCATGAAACAGAAACGAGCTGACTCGGAGAAAATAGCAAACAAGATGAGGCCTGCAGCTTGTGTAAATTAAATAAGATGCGTCGATCCGGCTGTGCTGTCGAGGCTGTATCGTAGCGGGATCTAGAAAGTGGCTCCTACAGGGAGTATGTCATCCGGATGCACCCAGTAGTCCTAATGCATTGATTCATCCTAATCTCAACCAATCTATCTGAAAATCCTCTCATTACAATAATGCATATATAGTGGCGTTGAATTAGCTTCCCGTCGGGCGGACGCATTCGCGAAGTAGGCATAATCCTTGCGGATAGAAACATATCCAAGACATCGGCGATGCCCTCGATGTACTAAAAAAATCTCCTATGAGAAAACAATCGGATCATTCTTGTTATTACACCATATTACTTGCGGGAAGGGGCTATGTTTGTTTCCGAAGGGTGCGGCATCCTCAGGAATAGATTATGCTTGTTGTTTTGCAGCGACGGGGTTGGTATCGCATGCAGCCGATTAGTGCCATGCGACGTTCGTATACTCCGTATCCGTAGAGCTGAGAAAATGTGCATGAACAGGACGTCACTATTCGGCGACGGGATGATTTCTGAAACACGGGCAAGGCAACGTTGCTGGGGCTCAAGGGGAATCATGAAACCAGGTCTTGATTCATGTACAGTAAGAAGATGAAGCTTGGACCAGGGCCTGCTGCATCACCAGTTCGTGGTCTTCGTACTTGGACCTCTAATTAGAAGCGTCTAACCTACGGAACATAGTATGCTGTCCGGCTTTTTACTTGGCATTGTTTTATCTGAAGTGAGTAATTTGATTGAGCGTAGACAGGTTGTAAGTCATGGATCAACATCACCAAGTCCAAAACAACCGTACATCTGATTCAACTTTGTGGTGAATTTCCTCCCCGACGTTAGTTTACATGTATAGAGTAGGGACTCTCCCTCAATTTATTCACTCGTATAACCGTTTTAGGACCTGATATTCCCGTCAGGTGGAAAGCAAACGATAAACCCCCCATACCCCCATACACCCCTGTCCCTCGTGCGACGTTAAAACCCCGCCCCCTGCAAATCCACTTTATGCATATTCCCACGGATCACATCCCTGTGTATGATCCTTTCCAAGTTTCTCTGTCTTCTCAACCTCGTTCCGC
>JABCKB010000742.1:0-11823 GCA_013184455.1 Fusarium continuum | reverse complement strand
GGAAGAGGATAAAGAGCGACTGTTATTACAAAGAGACACGAAGCAGCGGTTCAATTGCGACTTAATTCTTGATCTTGAACTGTCAGGGCAGCATCGAAATGAGGTCAAATCCCAAGGTGGAGAGCGTAGTCTCACGTGCGTGGGTGGGATGGAGCTCGGGATAAGTAAGATCCGCTCAATGTTACCCCTTTTCTTCCCTCGTATTAACGAATCCAAGACATTGTCAGCCGTGGCTAAGATGCTAATAATCACATGGATATTTCGTCTGAATTTTGTTAATTTCTCCTTAAGATGGAGATTGAGAGAAGCTTGATCAAAGATACTGGTTTCTTGAATTCGGTCAGGATGATTATTAGATCGGATTATTTCTTGCACGGCGGCAACTTAAAATTGGCATTATTGCACTCCTTCAACTGCCTCTTTTCTAAGCAAAGATTTCATGGAAAATCAAGCTCTGCTAGGGAGAAAGTCACGGGCAATTTCATATCATGCAACCTTGAAGGCTAGCTCGCGTCTTGTATCGTTATTTGCTGTTTGAACACTCAAATTTAAAGCTGAGAATAATCAAGCAGTAGAGACAATCCAGCCTATTGAGTTAATAGACTAGAGACTAAGCATGGTGATTATAGAAAGAGACAAGGAATAAGAACGGATATAGGGTAGGGTGCTGCTGCAGTAGACGAGGGTGAAATACTAATCGATTAATTTTTAACCATTGCCCTCTCACATAGGGGTCAGCTTTGGTGTGTATGGTGCGTAGAAAAAAGTACGATATAATCGTTAATCTACTAACACAGAACTGTAATACTCATAGACCAGATATTATAGCACTCGCAATATAATGCAGCCTATGATATCATGCTAGATAACAGAAGTTCACTAGAAATGAGCCATAGGGTGATCTCATCATGAAATACACCATTGACAAAGAGAGCTCAGGTTTGTGATATAGCCTGTAGGAGAATGTATCGCCTTTCTATACGTATCATTCATCAAGAAACACAACACGTAGAGAACAATCATTCCTTGTGCATCCAGCATCCTTGCTGGGGCTGCTCTACTCAGAATATAGCAGGCCACCAGCGAAAGCAGCATAAACCGGTATGTAACCCCAGTGCATCCACTCATTGCCTCCTAGGAGCGACCTGCTCACAAAACCATCATTTACAAGTATGAGCAGCGTGCCAATCATTCCCCTCCCCATGAGCTTCTTATCGCCGCTGAGGGCGATGTTGACCAAGAGATAGGCGACGGTGAAACCGCGGATGCCATGCAAGCGCATGAAGGAGAAGGCCAGTTTTCGGTTTTGAGCATCTGTTGGAACTGGGAATTCAACGCTTCTCATGGTGGCTTCTGGTCGGAGCATGGAAGCGAGGCCGAAAAAGCCGGGGACCAGCGAGAGGACGATGCTGCCGCGGTAGAAGAAAGTATCCCACATGTTGGAGTATCAAAGAGTTCGAATATTAAATACACGAACTGCAAAATTTGCGATGTTTATGAAAGTAAGAAAGCAGTAATTATTCATAAGAAGGTGAGATCAGATGCTAACTTTATAAGCCCTATCACGTGCATGTGTANNTACACATGCACGTGATAGGGCCCTATCACGTGCATGTGTAAGCACTATTCTATAAAGGCGATTTTCTTATTATGTATCTAAGAAGAGTATTGCAATGGTTATAACCTATAAGGACATTATAATTCTCATGAGGCTGAGTTACTATACGCATATAAAGTCGAATAGTTGATAGTAAAATCGGGTCTCGAAGTTGGAGTATCAGTATACTTTTAACGCTAGGTCAAATGCACAGTTTTAACTCTTCCTTCTTATAACCATACAATTATGCGGTAGCGATCATCAATCAAAGGTAAAAGAATTTAGTAAGCATAACATGACTGGTGAGAGATGCAGAGAAATTAGTTGTTGGAAGGGGTCTGTAGTCACAAGACAATTTGATTTCAAGATGAGAATCAAAGCTATCAGATATATGTGCTAACCCGTTTCCGATGGCTCGGCACAACAACTAAAAGCCTGCTTTACTAAACAAAAACAGAAATCATTGCTACTGTATGGCAGTCTGACAAGCCGGTTTATGCGGCCAGCTTAACAGAGAAATGTAAGCCCATCGCCACGATAACAGACCGCGTTAGCGGCCGCACACCAACCTCTTTCACAATACCACACACCACAACCGTAAACTCTTTCCCATTCAGTGGCGCAGATACGTCTATCTCTGTTTATCAGTGATACGTCACGAGCTCAACGCCGATCCGATAAGCCTCTCCCTCGACGCTACTGTACCCCGCGTTTCTCTCTCACTTGACTGTCCCGAAAGGGTTATGTTAACCCGGTGAAGGCTTCGACTCTCTCCAAGTGTATCCAATTTTGGGTTCCGCAAGCGTCTATCTCGTGGGCAGGCTGGTGTGACACTGACGGCATGCTTGCTTATGAGGATTGTATCAAGGCCGGAACAGGTACGCATAAAGAAAAGCGACCTGCTATGTAATATATCGACGGAATATCATTACGTCTGTGACTCTGTGATAATTCTTTGAAACGCTATTGTTTGTGTTGATATACTAGCTACTCTTCATTATGCTCTTCTTTTCTGAGGCCCTCCATCCAAACACAGTCCACACTGTCGTCGTCGTATCCTTCTGCGTCAGCGCCTGTGCATGTCTAGGCCTTCTAGCTCATGCTCTTGTTTACAAGCGAAAGACTCTCAACCGATATGCCAACTACCCTTCGTCTCCTCCGCCTGAACCTGTGAAGAAGACTGCTCCAGCAGATTACACCACCGTCTACCCGCCGTCTCAGCGACATGTTCTCCCCGAGCTCTCCCAAGACTTCTCTTCGTCCAAGAATATAGACCTTTCCGTGACGCCCAAGCCCCTTCTAAGGTTGGATGAGGACTATCGTCATGCAGATCCCACCTCATTCAACTTTACGGGCTTCAGCGTTGATGAAATCCGACGGCTTGGCAATTTTCCCGATTACGCAAAGTTGTCCGGTGTTCCCTTACCAAAGCCTCTCGAGAACTTCAACGTCGACACGGCATTGCCGAGGCCTTATCGTCCGTTCCGGTGGGCCTATCACCAGACCATGTGTAAGTGCAGCTACACGCAGCTCTGCAAAACTTAGCTAACGCGTTACAAAGCCCTAAAGAAACTGGATACAGACTTTTGGCTCGAGATAGAAAGCACGTATCGTGACCGAATTGCTCAGCGACAGGAACTCTACGCCAAGCACGGCAAAAATGTTCTTCAGGCTCTCCCAGGATCTGAACTCGCCTGCAAGGAGCTGATGGAGATGGTCATCCAGTTCCTCTGTGCTCGATATCCCCAGTCGTTTGAGCTCCAAGGCAGGATCTTTGTCAATCACATCTTAGGAGTCAAGCAAGATCTTGATCAGATCGAGCCTCTGCACTGCCTTCTCAACCATGTCCCTGAGGATTTTGGACTCACTCTGCGAGATCCTGCAACGGGGAGATACTGCTTCCGAGCAGGTGTTATCTGTTCCTCAGTCGGGTGGAAGCTGAGCGAGAAGATCGGACTCGGACTGCCTGAGATTCACGCCACTGTGCCTGATTACAAGGAGAAGATGGAGTTTAGCATGGACAGGTACGCTATAACTCATGCCATTATGTTCTTCCAGACAGCTGACCTCAAAAAAGATTCTTTACCAAAATGCCCACCAGCAATCCCATCCAACGTGGATCTTGGGGTCTTGAAGTTGGCCAACCACTCTTCATTCCCTCAGAAGCTCCGGAGTTCAAAACCAGAGAGTCCCAAAGCCCTTCTTTGACAGAAAAGGACGTGCATTTGCGAGTTGACTGGCAGACACTGCGTCGCTTGCCTCTCTCCGGCGCCATCGTCTTCAACTTCAAGGCCCTCTTTACGCCAATGCTGGAGTTTAGAGACGAACCGTACATCCCATCTCTTGTCCTCAAGGTCCTCAATGAAGGAAAGGAGAATATCATGAGATACAAGGGAACATGGCATGTTGAACATGTGGCGAAACCCACCTTGAGAAAGTGGGAGCTTGAGCAGATAGAGAAGGGGTTGATTCCCGCTGATTGGGAACCCACAACGCTTGCTGAGAATCCTTTCTTCCCTGGGTGGGAAAGGAAGTGGAATCTGGGCTAAGACACGGTGCTGTTCAATTAGTATCTTATTTAGCGGTGTGAATATTTACCTCCTTGATCTGTTCGAATTTCTTTCAGCAAAATATCGTGAAGTGTTCTCGTACCGGAAGCCTTTGTATTGCATTTTTAACATGCAAGAGCTGTGTCCAGAAATTGGCATTCATCGCAATAAGGATATATGCCTGCGTCGATGTTTCGCACTCATAATTGTTGGCCAAGTGGAATAAAAGAACAAAGTAGGCTTCGCTTAATGATAGTATCTATGGTCATAACATTTCATAGACTGACATGACATTGCTAACTAAACACTCGGTAAACATCACCGTCTACCAAGGGTATTTTCTGATCTCAGCCTCCTTCTCAACATCCAAACCCCTCGCTATTTGCTTCTCGTGCTCCTTGTCGAGATACTCCAACAACACATCACCGTACTTTTGCCGTCCCTTGTAGTTAGCAACCTTATCATCCCAGCTTCGCACGGCGCTAGCAAGTCTACCAGGCACATAGTCCTCCTGCGCAATCTCCGTCACAGGGTGGAAATACGTGCGGATCGTAAACACGACAGCACCTGTCTTGGGCAGTCGACGCAGCGACTGCCGCTCAGAGCGGAACATGTGGTTCTCGATCGCTCTGTTCTTCTCGGCGGTGCTCCAGCTCACAGACGGTGCATCTTCACTGCCGATGCTCCAGCTCCATGCGAGGTTGTCGTCGACCTGGAGGAAGTAGTTGTTGCGGTTGTAGACTGTCTCAGGGCGAATTCGCTTAAAGAACTTGCACATGCCTGTCTCGAGCTTCTCCTTGAAGTGTGGCACGTCGCCTGAGTAGTGGATGTCAGAGAGGGACATGCCGTACTTGTCGGATAGACGCCAGAAGCCCGCGAGCAGAACGGCACCCGCGAGGAGGTAGTATTGACCGTCGGGACGCTCGATCATGATGGCAAGGTCATCTTGGACAAGGCGCGCGCAGATGGCCATTGGGTCTTCGGCTAGTGGACGTTCAACGATGTTGAAGTCCTCACCGGACCATTTATTCTTGATGCCAACAGAAGTTCGTTCGTAAAGGCTTGGGTAGCGAGCGGGGAGGTAATCAGCCAGCTCCTGAAGCAGCTCAATAGCAGCAGGGAAGGCATCAGGATGAGTGTCAACGCACTTAGTACCTCGCTCCGCAATACGAGCCGCCTTGTCAGCGTGGTACCTGGGAAAGTGGTTGTCCAGCTCAATCCACTCTTCTACAGGACATGTTCGTAGGCCCATGTTGACCTGGTATGTAGGCCCATAGCGAAAAGCCCTGTAGGGAAGAGGCTTGGTCTTTTCGAGGGACCAGTCGGGGTATGGCTGAGGGACGGGGGTCTTGTAGTCGCTTGGTTCATAGTTGGAAGAGACTGGGGGAAGTTTGCTCTTGTATCTAAAGCTTCGACGACTCTGGGTTATGTCGTAGAGCTTGTACGTGATCAGGCCCAGGCTGGCCAGGACGCTGAGGAGGAAGACGGCTTCATGAGGGCCGAAGGATGAGAACGTGACGTTCATGGTGAGTTTGAGACTGGCAGAAAGACAATAAGACTACTATCCAAGCCTGAAGTATAATGTAGTGAGGCTAGTGTTGAAGAGATCACAGTATAAGTCGATGCTGATGGATATAAGAACACACACAGACCATCAAGACGACTCTGTCTCTAGTGGTGACAACTACCTATTTTAACTCCCGCCTCACCAGCCAACTCGCACACCACAACGCCCCCCCCTATCTCACCAAACCTCGCCTGTAAGTCAAGTTACGTAGCTATCATCACGCACCGGAAATCGCTGCTCCAAGCGGCGAAGCTAGTCGGCCCACCCCGACCGCCGCGTCCGAGACGTGGGGCCCGCCCCCGCGATCTCGACCTCCGGGCATCTTGACCCAAATAGGAAAAACCAGGCTATCATGTCGGAGAGCTGTGTTATCACCCCGCAAAGCAGCCGGTAACATTGTTCCAAAAGGGGAAATGGGGGATGTAGTCATCGCCGCCGATTACTTGCGTTATGGGAATGAGGCGTGTTTACGTGAGAGACAAGAGGGGAAAAAGGGCCTTTGTGAAGTGTATATGAAAGCGTCTGTCTTCCTCTCTTGTGTTCAACTCAATCAACCCAACAATCACATCTCTACATCTCTTTTACCCAATCTCAATCCTCAAAAATACACACACAAAACCTTCAAAATGTCCGCCTTCAAGCACTACGCCCAGGCTCAGTCCAAGTTCGAAATCCCTCCTCTGTCCGGCGGCAACACCTTCATCGGCGATGTGCACTCCACCCCCGAGGGTGCTGAAAAGCCTCTCGCCAGCGGTCTCTTCCGCGTCAACAAGGGCGAGCCCTTGACCTACACGTACAAGTACGACGAGGCCAAGATCATCCTCGAGGGCAACTTCACCCTTGAGGACACGACAGGCCAAAAGGTCGAGGCCAAGGCCGGCGATATCTTCTTTATCCCCAAGGGCACCACAATTACCTTTTCTTCCCCCGACACGGGTCTGGCTTTCTACACCGGTGCTCGCAAGTTCGGCGATCTGTAAATGTTAGATGGGAGTGATGGGATAGATGGAGCGGAGGATCAGTTTTGGGGTTAGGGATGATAAGGACAGCGAGATTCATGATGAAATGACACTAGAATGCTTCCATAAATCTTCAATAAAGCTCCCAATGAAGCCAACAAGCCAGTTTCCATATCAGTGCCGCAGTCGAATCCCATCCAGCGCCAAACGTAAAAGAAGACAGTAGATTACATGATTAAACACTTGCTCAACTATCCAAACTACCCAAACATTGATCGCAAGTTCTTATCCTCCATCACATCCACCCAATGCACAGAAGACGACCCAGGCGGTTCATTATCGTAGGCGTCCCAAATCGCCTTGATCAACTCCTTGGCCACGACAACCGGTTTCGGAGGCAGACTACTTTCCAGCATGTTGAGTCGTCCGGTGATAAAGTGCCGAGCGTTGCTAATGTCGAGGGACATGCGGGATATCAGGTTCGCGGGGGGCGGCGAAGTGCCCAACGTGTCCATAGAAGCAAATGGATCGGCCTGGAAACTCGAGGGGGCCATGCCCGCTTCGAACGAAGGGCCCGGGACGTCGAGTAATGTCGTAGCGTCGTAGCGGAGACCTGTGCTGGCGGTGATGTACAACAGTGGCTGGATGACGCGGGTACCAGAATTGGGCGGGATGTGCCCGAGAACGTTGACAAGGCGGAGACTCAGTGGGATAATCCACTCCTCCCAGGGAATATGTCTGCTATTCGCGTGCACAGAATTGACCGGCAGTCGTAGAGCTACGAGATCTGGGAAGGTCTGGTAGAGTTGGAGCAGCGCAGCAAGCTTATAAGCCTCCGCGACCTGGGTGAGATGAAGTGAGGGTGTCCGATAGTCACCCGTGCTGGCAATGCATAGACTGTTTTGGAACTCGAGTCCCAGTAGCCGCTCTTCCAGCCTCTGCGCCTCTTGTATCTCTTCCAAAGCCCTCTGAAAGTCCCGACCCGTCTCCTTGGGTAGTTTGAGGTTTCGGCGGAAACTCCGGCAGAGTCGTATCGACTGAGCGAAAAGCTGAGACGCAAGCGGGGAGATTCCAGTCCAGGGATGCGGCGAGTTGTCCATGTATCGCTCCGTCAGTTGCATTGAACTGTCGGCCTGGGGTCCTGCTGCTGGATCTTCCGTGTCGAGAGCTTCGTCGTCGTGATTGACTGCCGCAAGAAGCATCTCGCAGTAAGTTAGACTTCGGTTAAAGAATGAAAGAAGTTCGAGATCTTTAGCTGAGAGTGACGAAAGACGGCGATTGAGGCGATCCAGGATTTTCCTAGCCGACCGGAAGAATGGCAGTCCCAGTTGTCTAGCATCGACCCAGCACACCGTCGTTCCAAGACAAAACAGCGAGAAGAGGGCGCCAGCGGGCATAGATTCCACGGAATTATTCTGTATGATGTCTTCAGCCTCCGAAAGAACCGCCCCAGTCGCAGCCTGCAGGAAGTACATAGCCGATTGCTTCATGTGCGGTAACCGCGTGGACAAGAAGCCCGCCGACATGCTCTGCAGCGAACAAAAAACAGACTGAGAACTCGTGCACAGCTCGAGGGCTAGTTTTCTGTTTAGGTTAAAGTCCGAGTCGAAGCCTGACCATAGCGTGCAGACCTGCTCGAACCAGTTGCTGATGAGGAGTGATGAGGTGTCGGTGATGAGACCAACGGTGAGAGGCGTGCCTTCGAAGAACTGCGACTCGATCGAGGAGGTGGTGAGGGCCTGAGAAGTCATTTCAACATTTGACACCGTCATGTCGCTCATCTCTCCCGTTTCCACGATCGAATTTGAGCGTGCGAAAAGATCAGCGTCGGAATCAGTACACGAACTGGTCGTCCAGCTGGCGTCGCCCAGAATAGAAGCGGCATCTTCGGCCGGTAACTCGTCAGGCTGCGATGGGTCTTGGGTCGGGTCAAGCGCTGGGATTTCCAATGTCGCAGAAGACGTCGCTACAGCCGGAGTCTCTGGTTGTGCCGTAGAGCCTCGTCGTGAAGGCGTTGGCGACAGTCCGGTCGCGATGTTGATGTCGATCTCGCCTGGCTGATGCTTGAAGGACCATTTAAACTCCTTCCAATAACCACCGCACTTGACGCCTTTGCGAACGCATCTTAGACATTCGGGTCTTGTCTCGTCGCATTTTGTCTATTGGATCAAGTCAGCCGCGAGAGACTGGTGGGTAATTGATAGAGAGCATCACATACATGTTTGGCCTTGCAAGTAGCACATCCAGACCGTGACCGTGGATTAGGAGCGTTCTTTGGCCTAGACGAAGTGCGCTTGCAGCCGGTTTTTGTAGTGGGCTTTTTTGTCTGCATTTTAATGCCTGTAAACGTGATTAACAGGAGGGATTACGAGCAGAGTTTTGAACAAAAGACAGCTGAGAGAAGATCGACCATGACAAAAGAGCCAGGCCTTGGTTCCTTAATGATCAAAAACCATGGGACATGGGGGGTGTGGCAACCTAGGTATCTATCTCCAGGCCCCGATCGATTGGACGAGATAAAAACGCGGGGAAATGCATCGCTATCAGCCACTAACGTTAGCCCAAAACAAGGGCGAAGCCAACTGATAAGGAACTGGACCAATGCTTGTCGTTGTGATTGGAGATAGGCAATCTGAGACCGGACAAGAGGGAATAACTGCCGTTGAGCTAGTAGGGCAACTCAGCGTCGAGATGCATTTGCTGTCGGTAGTCTTATCTATGGTATTGTACCAAGACTGATCGAGCGAGAGCTTCTCTTCAACCATGAAAGAATGAATGCTGTACTATTTCCGAGAGTGATCTTCCCCGTACTAACCGTGCTGTGTCTCGGACCTGGACATTGTGGAGCACGGCAATGGTGCTCCACCAACGCGCAGCACTCACCACGATAACGATAGGTATATGTTGATTGCTACCTATTTATAACTATTTGAGAGTGAACAGTTTTGTCACAGAAACTAACTATCTACAGTACATATCCATCTATATATTCCAGTGAACACTCACTCACAGGCTCTGTCTGGACTTTCACCTCCGTATCTTCCGCCAGGAGCGCCTCAAGATACACATACATCTCTGGCAAGAATGTGGGGAGCGCACTAGAGCCGTAACGACGCCCGTCATTCGTGTCATGTTACTCTGTACCCCAACAACAGAGCGCCCTGAGAGGCTCTACCAGAGCAAACTATTACCAAACGGAAACCTGATGCCGGCGTGGCTCGTCGCATTAATTTCATGATAATTCCCGGGGGCTCCACTCTCGAAAACCTGGGGTCTGGGGTAAGTACCCAATGTACCGTGGCATGAGACGACGAAAGCAGTGATTGTCAGAGACCTATCTATTTCTGTATGTGCACGGGCTTTACCAATAATATTTCTGATCTTCAATTGGCTATATCTCTGTCCACTAATGGGAAACACTGTCCATCATCATGACCCAGTGATATTATGCTGCTTCCACTGTTTAACACACCTGAGCGACAATACCACATTCGCGTAAACTACTATCAAAATCAAACATACCATCGTCACATTTACGAATCTTTTGTCTTAGGATAATGTTGGGAAGGTTTTTCGTCTCAAACACGTCATAATTAGGCGAGCGGCTACTGCCTTCAGCCGTCTTCAGTTTGTCAGTAACATTTATTAGACGCCCTCTAATGTAAAGGGCAGATCTCGTATACCGTGCTAATTTCCTGTTTTATACTTCCAAGTCAATGAGTCGTAACGACTGTGTACTATATATAGAAAACAACCTTAACTCTGGAACATTTCAAAAGACCGAAGAGCATTAACGAGACTACACTGCCGAGACACAACTGACCACGGATTTCAAGAATCCTCTCTGTGCTTTCTCACTATATCCTATTAGAGTGCTGTTTATTATTATCTATAAGGATGTCAGCGGGGGAAGCTTTGTTGAGAGAGCCCTATCGTCCAAATGTCAAGTGTCAGCGGAGTCTTGAATTTAGTCAAACTAATGTATCGATTCAGCCCTTTAAACCCGACAGCAAGTTGGTAATAAATTAGCCGAATTTCTTATTCATCCGCCAGTTCTAGTTAGAAAGTATACAGCTTTACCGGCTTAAGATATATAGTACCCTTCCTAAAGCATAACATCTATATCAACTACCAGACGTTGATGACAATTGAGGTGCTGAAGAGCTGACAACAGAACAAGATTCCTCTAGGCCTCCTTAACCAACACCATATATAAATGGTCCATTTCAGCTCAGATCCTTGAAATATATATCACCCAAAGCTCCTTTAAATCTCAAAAGCAGACAACGAGTATTTATTTGCAAGATCAAGTCAATCTTGGCCTTGGAGACCTTTACTCTCGAGGCTAAAGAGTATAGGATGGATTTACTATCATGCGTTAATATAGACGTTTGATTGCCAGGAAAAACCCTTCACAAGATGATACTATCGCCACGTCACACAACACCATGATTGACCACACGTATAAATATCTATTTTTATATTGGAGAGTCTATGCCCTTGGTTGTTCTCTATTCTATATCTATATCTAAACTCATCACAACATTCATACAAGTAACCCCCCCCAGAAATCACCTACAACCTCGCCCTCGCACCCTCCTTGTCAGCCTCCGCCTTGGCCTTTGCATTCCAGCGCCTCCAGAGAGCCTTTCTCAACTCGGTGCCCTCTATAAAATTCCGAAACCACTCCCTCTTGAACCTGGGTAGCTTCCGTCCCACCCCAGGCTCACCCTCGCCAGCCAGCTCGCGTACCGTTTCAAAGTAATCCTCAAAGTCAGGAAACACAACCGAGAACTTTGGCCCGTCGCCGTGCGTCTTGATCCGCTCGTCCTCCCACCTCTGCATCTCCTCCTCCGACGGAACAGTCGTCCGGCCTGCGAGGATGCGCGCTGCGTAGACGGCTTGCCACTCGAAGATCTTGAACGTGAGGCCTGCACCCACGGCGCCGACGAAGAGAAGTGTGGGGTCCTTGTGCCAGACGATGTGCTGGTATAGACTCGGTACGCGGTTGTTACGCACGGGGAGACTGGGCAAAAATGGCAGCGTCCAGCTGTAGCCTGTGCCAAAGACGATGTGGTCTACATCTGGGATGCTGGTGCCGTCGATGAGATGCACGGTTCGGCCCGTGACTTTGGCAATGGATGGATGCTG
>JABCKB010000740.1:0-27698 GCA_013184455.1 Fusarium continuum | reverse complement strand
GAAACGGTCAAGTAAAGACAGAAAGGCTTCAACCAAAAAAAAGTACGATGTTCCATTCATTTCATGTAAAAGAGATTTTAATAGAGAACGGAACTATTTTTGTCTAGGTTTCCCTGGATTGTCTGGATTGGTGCACTCTTTGTAAAAAAAAATAAAAATAAAAAATAAAAAAAAAAGCCACTAGAAGTTCCAGATCTGTTATCTCAACCCAAGCGTCTGGTCCCATTGCCAGGGTCTCAATCACAATATTGCCAACCAAGTCGCCGTTAAAGGTCTATTTCAATTTATAAATGGCTGGTGTGGGCTCCCCAACATGGCCAAGTCCTACGCAAAGCTCAACAGCAGCAGTAAAAGCCTCCTCTGATGATAGAGGTAACGATGAATCTGACCGCGTGGAAACTCCTTATCCTCTTCACCCTCAGCACCGAGCCCGTTTCGGCACGCCTCAAGAAACTTGCGTGCATCACACGAGTTAGTTATTTAGCCTGCCAAAGCAACAACATAATCCAAAAAGCCCACGGGGGCCGGTTCATCGGCACAGTAGTCCCTAACTGGAACATTCCCAGTCAAGAGGCTATCGCTGGGTGGCATTTATCCCCGGCTGACTGCTGTGCGCAGTGCAAACAGCGGGAAAATTGTTTGGGAAGTTATATAGGATTCTATTGGGGGATACGAGTGTCGCATCTTGTTGTCGACTGAGCGGGAGACTTGCATGGTACAAGATATCACAAGTGCGCGTTATTATGTTATCCTAGGTTCCAACACATGGGATTTCACGGCGAGCAATGGTCGCTGTGGGCGATGGCTTGGCGGCTAACAAACCTCAAATACTCCTTGCGCGAGCCGCTCACGTCCGATGGCCCATTTGTCTGTGGCCCAAGTAATCCTCCTTCCTTTCACTAATGGATACTGTTACTGGATTGCGCTGACATCAGATGAGAGCTCATGTCCGGGTTTTCAAATGGTTGCTAAATGAACTGGGGGTTGCAGCGAAAGAATACATTCATCAACTGGGCTCCCACACGCAATGTGTGAAGCAACATGTTGTAAAATTGAATATAGTATTTCAACCAGTCTTTTCACGCAAACCATCCAACTCATTCTTCCGCCTTCTCTTCGTGCACTGTGTGGCCTTTCCCATCATCACTCAACACCGTTCCTCTTCTCCTTGGAGCTGCTACTGCGGCCATCGTGTCCCAGTATAGATAGATGTCATTATCTAAGTCACCCTCTGATTCCTCTTCAGAACCAACTTCAATAATGCGCCATTTCGCTCGGCCAACCCGTTCGCGACAGACAGCGTTCATGTTTGCAAACCGGACCTCAATGCCATCTCCGCCGTAACCCTTGAGATTAGTAACGAGATTCTTTAGGTACGTAACAGCCGTTGTGTCAAGCATGTTGACGCGAGAGAAGTCCAGGATGACGAGTCCTATTCCTGGCAGTGACGAAGGATCGCTGATGTTGGCTTTCTTGCGCAAACGAGCTACCCTCTTCTCCCCTACAACAGACCAGTTGCGCTCTGTTTCGGGACCATGGCTGCCGCTGTAGAAGGGTGCATGGAAGGTTTGGATCTCGTCTAACACTCTGGAAGTGTTTTGAAAGGCATTGGGGAAAATAAGAGACTCGTTGAAGGTGAAAATTCTCGTGTCCTCGGGAATGGTGACAGAGGACGACCTGCTATGGCCTGGAGCCCAAGAGGATCTAGGTCTCGATTCAATATCAGCTCCAGTTGATGATAGCCGTGTAAATACTTGGCGGAGTAGGATGTAGACAATGTTAAACCCGACAGCACAGCCAATGCCGACTTCACTTGAGTGAAAGAGGGTAACCCAAAGAGCAAGCATAGATGCGATAAAGTCGGCCAAAGATGTCTTCCAGTACCGGTAGAACGTCGATGGTGGAGAGATCAGACCCCAGACAGCAGTGATAATGATAGCGGCAAGCGTGGCTTTGGGAATCCAGTAAAGAGTGCCAACAAGTTCATAGACGCAGACTAGTACAACGGCCATGGTCACGACTCCAGAGAGAGGTGATTTGACGTTGCAGGAAGAGTTGACAGCTGTACGAGACATGGCACCGCCGACGCCCATAGCATGGAAGAAACTATTGAAGAAGTTGGTGATACCAAGATAGCAGAGCTCTTGACTTTGGTCAGAAGTGTAGTGGTACTTTACAGCAAACGCTCGTGCAATGGCCAAATGTTCAACAGCAGAACCAATAAAAACGGCGACACTGCGACCGGCGATCTCTGGGATGAGATCTTTTCTTGGCATCTTTGGGGCTTCTTGGCCCTTTGACTGAACCTTTACCACTTCGAAAAGGTAGTCTCCTCGGTTCTTGTTGACTGCGTAGCTGACTCCAGTGAAGAGAACCAGGGTCAAGAAAGCTCTTGTGGTTGAGAGCAGCCAGATAACTTTGTTGTTCTTGCTCCATCTCTTGCCAGACTTTTCGAGAATAGTAAGGAACAGAATACTCGTGAAGCCAATGAGACACGCCCAACCATTCGCATTGGGTAGCTCATTGAATATGTCGTGAATCTGCTTCGCTGCACCGTCGCGGACATTATCTTCGCCGAGAAGAGAATCCATTTGGTTGAGGATGATGGTTATGGCAATAGCAGTGATAAAACCGCTAAGAACAGGTAGGGATATAAACTCGAGGAGGAAACCAAGCTTGAGAAAGCCCAGAATGATGCCGTAGATACCCATCATGAAGGCAGTCGCCGACGCGATCTCAGATGGAGTCCACCGATCTTGAAGGGCATGGACGTTTTCGGATGTGAGAAGGCCGATGAGTGAGGTCGGACCCGTTGATACATCTAGATATTGTTAGGTCCGATTATTTAAAACGATGCTCGAATGGCAGCAATTCTTACCTTTCGTAGAGCCCATAAAAGCATAGATCACAGCCGGTAGCCAACTAGACATCAACCCATACTCTACAGGTATGTCTGCAATCTTGGCATAGGATAAGCCCTGAGGAATCAACATGAGACCTAGGGTAAGCCCAGCAATAACATCATTGATGATCCATCTTGGATTGTATCGTGGCAGCCAACCGACGATTGGTACTTTGTCGCTAAGGTATTGTGCAGTTCCTGAAGGTAAGGCTTTAGCCCCCTTGACTCCTAGTCGAGCTGCTCGATTCCAATTGGCATCATTCCTTATGTCTGACTTGACTGTGTCAAGAACCTTCATACTGATGAGTTCAGGATGATAGAATCTGATCAATGAGGGGATGCGGGTGAGGACAACTCAGATCGAACACTGGTTCACGGTCGATTGATATAGAAGCACACGGTTGATAAGGACAGATAGCTCGAGCATCACAATATGGCATCGACTCTGTCAAACAACATTCACAAGATTATCTAGTATTTAGGCGCCATTTGGACCAGGAGTCATTTTTGGTCGCCGACATTCTGAGGATAACACGCCCAGCCATCTGCCGTGGCCATTCGCCGCACACCCTCCACGGCAACACTGCACCGCGGATTGGACTCATTTATAAATGTAACACTCTACATGACGGACTTATATCCCTATCAAGGAATCATCGGCATCTGATGTGCCTCGATACCGAACGCCGACAGATATCCTCTTAATCCGAGACAGACAACTTAATCGAGTTGAGCTCTAGGCATCACATCCAGGCTGTCGCTTGCAAAGGTTCCCTTTCGTTCAGCACCCGGGAACCAGTAAGCTTACTATACTCGACAGGCGTGTACGGAGTTGGATCAGCCGAGTTAAGGAGGGTTACGCTGAGGAAGCGAGATTGTCCTGCTGACTAAATGATAATGGACACCAAGATCGACCTCTAAACCACAAAGATCAGTGGCGGAAGTTGTATTGATCTAAACTCGCTTAGAAACTTCCGGTGATTCTACATAGAGTGTATATGGACTGCCCTGAGCGTGAGAGAAAGCTAGAGCAGGGGCTGAACGTCAAAGATAGTAGCACATGCATCACACTGGATCGTAGCGATACTTCTTGCCAAGTAAAGCATCTTGCAGTTAAGAACACTTCCAAAATAGACATGTTGCAGATCCAAACGGTCTGGTCCCGAGATACAGTACTAGGCTCATGTGATGGCCAGGAATCAATAGTAAAGTGGCAGACTAGTCGTTTATGTCCCCTCATCTGCAGGCCACACTGCCCAGCTAAACATAACAATCAACTTTAGCACAGCAGCAATCCAGAGGGCTCCTGAAGTTCCTAGCTCACTCTTTGCAACCATTCCTCCAATTATAGCACCAACAAGGAGTAATACTGGTGCCGCAACTCGACGGTTCCTCTCCGCGTTGACAAAAATGCTCTCGAATAGCTCCGCATCAGAAAACAGATCGCAGTAGATACTCGTCAACACAACACTAGTGAGAGCATTGAACTTGAGTGCTCTGCTTGCAACAGCCTGTCCGCAGCTCTGAAAGGCAACGAGGGCGATAGGCACGATGACATACCAAGGCACATCGTCAGGACCAGCACCCTTAGGGCCCCAGGTGACGATTGCTGCAGCTGCAGCGATGAAAGCTGTCTGAATTCCAAAAGACAAACAGAAGACCCATTTGCGCCTTGGAGTTGGGGTGAAAACTCGGTGCAGACGACTGAAGAAGAATGAACCGATGCAAAAGGCGAGAATAGACGAGCCAGACTTTTTCCAGCGATTTGTGCCAGCAGTTGGACCAAGACCAAGATAGACAGTGTTTCCTACAAACTAAGTCAGTAAGATGTAGCAAAAAGTACAATATTTTTACCCGTCTGCATAGAAACAAAAACGCCCCATGTAGATATAGAGGCGCTGTCAAGAATGCCTGTTATGATATAGCATGCCAGAAGCATAACATCAGCCCAATCTCGTCGGACATCAGCACTTAATCGCCTTCGCAACCAGGATCTAGATCCCGTCTTTGGGCCAAGCAGAGGCTGCGTCTCGCCGCCCTGTGCTGAGATGCCGTTTTCTGCTCTGCTTTCACCATTGGTGATTGTGCCATAGGGCTGAGTGTTTGCTTGGGCCATTTTGGGGGCTTCTAACTTAGATGATTTAGGTGTTGTTTCAATGAGGATAATTTGGTGAAGCTCGAAGAATGTTCAAATCGCTTGGGTTGTGTGGTTGGGTTGGTTCGTGAGAAACAAATAAATAAATAAACTGCCAAGGACAACCACGATGAGGTGCGTACGCCTCAATCGACAAGGCAAGCCGAGAGATTAAAGAACGTTTACCTAGTCCATCTAATCTAGCGATGGTTCTAAATTCCGCGCATTCACCGAGGTTGCTAGGATGCATTCTAAGCCAAGACTCCAAGCGTAAGGTTCCGACCTTTAAAGATACGCTATCGACGCACCAAGATCATCAATGCATCACTAATCATTACTGTACAGCAAGCGGGGCGATCTTGGGGATCTCGGCGCTTGAATTATACCCGGTTTATACAGGGAAAATACCCGCTCAAGTGCCTCATGTTGATGGTGATACCGCGTCATCTACACCCACCACCAACTCTTATTCCACGCATTCCCCTCGTTTTAACCTTTCTAAGTAGCTGGTCAAGACAATCACACCCAAGAGGGTTGCCTCGTGTGCCAACTCAATCTGTAAGCATTCAAAAACGTCCTCAAGCCCCTAGAGCTTTCAGCCAGTTCACTCCATGTGCCGCTGTCTTACAGATGACAATATGACGAACCGGGTTCTCCTCATCTGAGTTGTAGGGCACTATGTGCCGAACATCCGAACCCCGCGTCTGTACAGAGTACGGCAGTCATCATCATCATGCATTGTCACCCAAGGCGGGTTTTGTGTCCCCAAAAGACGAGCCTCGGTGATCCACCGGTGATCGCCATCTCGGCGTCGTTAAACTCGTTCTGAGGGAATCTTGGCGAAGTATGCTCTCGACTTCCTGCTACTTAACACCAGAGACGATTGAGCAATTAAGGTGCTTCACTCATTCGGCCGTGTTGACAACGATCTCAGAACGTATACTTTTCTTGCGTTCCCAGTTGTCATCTTGCCTCTGCCGCTGACAGTTTGAGAATATGCGTCTCCACCACATTGCTTATCTCTCAGCACTCCTAGACGTCTGTGCAGGTGTCCCAGTTCAAGATAGTCCACGTCAGCGATTGCTCAATGGCCTTGGACTCCCATCTAACTATCGTGGTGTGACCGGCGGCAAGAAGCTGCCGTTCACGCCAGGTCACAGAGACCCAATCGATAAGCCAGTAGACTCCATCGGAGAAGACCTTGATCCTCTTCCTTGGCGAAATGGTCTCGGTGCTTCCGTTCTCGGGCCCTGGAACGAGGCGCGATCCCGCCAGAACCCAGATCTCGTTAGACCACCTAGCACTGATCGTGGTAATCTGGCCAATATGCGCTGGAGTTTTGCTGACTCTCATATTCGCATTGAGGTATGATTTCTCATTATCTTGAAGGATATCAGCTAACTCACACTAGGAAGGCGGCTGGACCCGCCAAACCACTATCCGCGAGCTTCCAACAAGTGTTGAGCTCGCTGGAGTGAACATGCGCCTTGGTGAGGGTGTGTATCGAGAGTTGCACTGGCACAAAGAGGCTGAGTGGGCGTATGTTCTTGATGGAGAGGTTCGAGTAACGGCTCTCGACTATGAGGGTGGCAATTTCATTGATGATTTGAAGAAGGGCGATTTATGGGTAAGTAGCCATGTGTCTGGGTGGACAACCGTCTAACATTGTTTTGCAGTACTTTCCCAGTGGAGTTCCTCACTCTCTCCAAGGTCTAAGCCCAAACGGCACCGAATTTCTCCTGATCTTCGATGACGGGCACTTCTCCGAAGAGTCTACGTTCATCCTCACAGACTGGCTTGGTACGTTGCGTCTTCAGGTTGAAAGATCAATATCTAACGAAATCAGCACACACTCCAAAATCTGTCATCTCCAAAAACTTCGACTTAGCCCCTGAAGTTTTTGATCACATCCCCGCTGGGGAAAAGTACATCTTCCAGGGGAGAACACCCGGAGATATCAAGGACGAGTCTCCTAAAGGCAAGAAGGTTAAGAAGTCTAAATACAACTTCACCCACCGTATGCTCGAGCAAAAACCCATCAACAGCACGAGCGGAGGTGGCCAAGTTCGCATCACTGACTCGCGCAACTTCCCAATCTCCAAGACAGTTGCAGCAGCTCATGCTATCATTGAGCCTGGTGCTATTCGAGAGATGCACTGGCATCCATCAGCTGACGAATGGTCTTTCTTCATCAAGGGCCGCGCAAGAGTGACAATCTTTGCTTCTGAGGGCAATGCAAGGACCTTTGACTATGTTCCTGGCGATGTTGGCATTGTCCCGCGCAACATGGGTCATTTCGTCGAAAACATTGGCGACGAGCCTGTTGAGATGCTCGAGATTTTCCGAGCTGACGAGTTTAGAGATATCTCTCTGTTCCAGTGGATGGGCGAGACACCAAAGAAGCAGGTCGTTGATACCCTGTTTGCCAACGACCCCAAGAACGCCAAGTTGTTTCTAGAAAAGATTAAGGATGCGGACAACGACGTTATTACGAAGCCCGACTTTTACAAGTCAAAGGAAAACACCGATGAGGAGCTGTAAACATAGATATGGGCAAGTCTGGTTAGATGTATAATGAAACGGGACCCATACTTACCTCTAAGATGATTCAAACATTGAAAACACTTAGCTGATGATGGGCTAATCAAAATGATAGTTCAGTTCTCAACAGATAAGGCAAAAATGTGATTCCGCCCGGGATTGAACCGGGGACCTTCTCGGTGTTAACGAGATGCCATAACCAACTAGACCACGCAACCAATGATTTTATGAAAGAAGATGTCAGGGCTAACTCCTATGAGCTGCAATGGTCAGGATCAAATCGTGGAAGCTCATGCTATGGTCAGAATCAGCATTGGCTATTCCTAAGAAGGGGCACCCCAGATCCAGTTAAGATCCAATGACAAAGACATTCATCGTTGAAGAGAAACCCAACGAGTATTATAACAGCTGTGTTGAACAATGCAGGAAATTTCTGCCAGTGAAGAATAATTTCTGCCTTGTTAGAGCCGTTGTGCTTTGCTTTCAGAAGCATCGGAGATTAAAGCGACGTATCCCTTTCTATCTTGGAGATCCGGCTTGTGATTGGTTTGACATCGGCTTGAGTGTCGGAAGAATCTAATTCCGTGGTCAATCTTGTTCTATTTAAGTTTGATAACATTGATCTTTACACTTTTCTATTCTTCGCAATTAAACTGTGCCCCTAAAAACACAGCTTAATACTGAACGTCTATTGATTAACTAATTAAAGAAGTTTCTAGATTACTTAGTTGGCATTAAGGAGAGATCTTTCAACAGTCTTCAGACATGTTTACTTGGCCGTGGAGTGAGTGGTCCACAATCTTCCCCAATACCGTACTTTATGATCGCCTTTATCATGACTTAGTCCCGGCCGTAGAAATTGTTCCTCAATAAGACTTGATGCGAACTTGGCTAAGGAGCCCTGAGGCTTAACTACAAGGAAAACCGTTTCAGAAGAGGCTATTTATCCTACGCGGTTCTTATCACCACAGAGACAATGGGGCCTGGTTTCCGCTGCTACTCAACTCCAAGTCATCGTACCATCTTCTCCTAATTCAATGGATTGCTTCCTCCAATGATATATGAGTCAAGGTTGCGTGGTCTAGTTGGTTATGGCATCTCGCTCACACCGAGAAGGTCCCCGGTTCGATCCCGGGCGGAACCATTCTTTTGCTCCCAGCGCGTATCGTTCTACAGCCCGACGTCCTTTTGCTTGACTGGCTGGCCTCTAGACTGTTAGAACAATGATGTACTGGGACACGATGCAATTGGCGTGATGATTGTGACCTGATATGTATGAGCAGAGCAACGCCTGTGTGAATGTGAAATGGTAATGATAACAGATCCAGCTCTACATTACTTCTATATAAACATAACTGCCACGCGGTGGATATGTTAAATCCCCATCAGCAAGTGCTTCAGTGTGTTAGTATCAACATTTCTTAAGATCCATCTCCTTTTCCACCTCCCCAGGTCCATGCTACGTAAAATCCTTTACCTTCTGACCCACCTAAAGATCAACCATACTCATGTCTTCTTGAACTATCTTCGCAACCTCGTTTAAAGATTGAGAGACAATGAGCTAAGGTGAACTGATTATATGCTGATTTTCGACAGTCAAACAGACAGAGCAGCATCCTTCTTACCCGTCGAAGTAGAGAAGGACTCACCATCATCTTGACAACACGTAATTAACTTCTGTTCTGTAAATTGTGTAGAGTTTCTTTCTATAAAAAAAGTCGCTTACCCACAACAGTCTTCTTTGAGGCCCCCTGACAATTCAGAAGGCAATTCTCATCAGCAACGAGCTTATCGAGCGTCAACTATGAGAAGCATGTACATGCTTTACCTAGTTGAGTCAATCTAGGAAACTAGATAGCAGCAACATGTCAAATATGAAACAAAACGTGAGAACCGAGACAAGTTTAAATGCACAAATACATGCAGCACAACTTGGAAAACCCCAGACTGCTTCTAGCTAGCAAAATCGCTCTTCCTTGCTCGATGATCCATCATAAACAATAACATTCCTAAACACGGCCATCGAATCTATCATTTTTGAAACTAATGGTCTTTGACTAGGGCCAGCACGAACCCATTGAAGACCGGTGTAGGTACCATTGGGTGACAAGCCACATTCGGCATCAGCGTTGCTTTCACCCTCTCATCCTTACCAATATGTGTAAGGATCGACTCAAGTCCCTCCTTTACCTCATCGTTCTTGAACATTGAAGCCACAATGTCGTCAAAGAAAATACATCCTCCTGGACGAGTCAACTTGACGGCCCAGTCAAAATGCTCAAGGTGATCATCGAAGTCGGCGTCGATAAATACCAGGTCAAACTGCCGTTTCTCTTCTGCCAACTTGGGCAGCACGTCAAGAGCTGCTCCTAAAATAACCTCTACATCGAGGCCTTGCACATTCTCCAGTGCAACATCGCGATGCTTTGGGTCGATCTCAATGCTCGTTACTTTGGCGCCCCCTTCAGCGAAGCAGATGGCCGAGTATCCGCCAAGCGTACCGATCTCTAGTACTGACTTGGCGCCTATGAGTTGAGTGAGGATGGACAGATGTTGGCCTGACATGGGGCTAACGCTGATAGGTGGGAGGCCCTTGGCCGCTGAATTGGCCAGGCAGTGTTCCAGTCTAGAGTTCGGACGGAGAAGAGCAGCACTGGCTTGAACATCCAAGATCGGGGCCTTGCGGAAGTTCTCAAAGTCGATAGCAGCCGCTAGAGCCTTGAAATCGACATCAGGCATGATGAACGAGGATAGAAGGGTGGCGTGACTGGTAAATGCTTTGATTTCGAGAGAAGAAATATTGAATAAAACGGCTTTGATGATACAAATCTTTGTCTAGTAGGACATCTCATATTTATAGAAAAGTTAACACCACATTGTAACTCATGTTAATTAACAAAAAGCGCATTCCAGTTAATGGTGGATCCTCGGACGACCCGGATCCGCGGACCGGACCGGAAGCACAGAGTCCGGCTCCTCCAGTGGAAAGACTTCTCCTGCCACACAGCACAATCCAACAGCTGCCCAAGTGACTCCTCATTCTAGTGTCCGAGGCCCCACGGATCCGATGTCCGACAGTACCTCAGTTCCAATGGCGCCAGGTTCGCAGAGAAACGCATGTCTTGCATGCCGTCAACGGAAGTTGAAGTGCGACCGACAGCAGCCATGCGCCAATTGCACTTCTCGGTCAATCGAGTGTAAAGAACAGTTGTTGTCGCCCGCAAGCCGGGGGATAAAGAGACCGCTTGACGAGGTGTCAGAATCTTTAGGGATATCGAGTATCCTTTCCAGGCTCAATCAGATCGAAGCCTACCTCAAACCAGCTCAACATAACGCTGACGTTATCGTGCCCGCCCCAATTGGAGATGAGTTCAACCGAATCCGAAATAGTGTTCCTAGTCTGGCATCGCAGGACACAGAGCCACGGTCGGAACAGATCACAGAGCCTGTACTTGCCGAAGACCAAATGCAAGCAACCAGATATTCTGCCAACGATAGCTTCCTGGTATGTCGAATCAAAATTGATGAAACACTGTAGAGCTAACAGTGAGCAGCGCAATGCACTGATGCACAATCTATCCATATCAATATCAGGTGACTACAAAACGCAGCGAAATAACGAGCATTGCCAAATTCAACTACCTCCAAAATGGGAGACCCTGCGCTTGTTCGGGGTGTATTTTACATACCTCGGCCAGTTTCAGCATATTATCTATGAGCCCCATGCCCGTTCTCTCATTGAAGAAGTCTACCATCAAGTAGTCAACGTCTCTACAGCGACTGCTCCCCGTGGGCTGGCCTTGATACTGAGCGTGGTTGCAATATCATTACTTCTCGAGCCCGTTGACGGAAATCTGGAAACAGCTCTTCCGATACTCAAAGAGCGATTGAGAGTAGCAGCCACCTACATCCGATCGTCAATGGATTGTCTGGAACAGCATCGGCGGAGAATGGATCATACGCTCGAGAACGTACAAGCGCTCATACTTCTTGGATTCACCATTCATCACATCGAGACTTTTTCTCCTAGATATCGCCTCTTTTTTGCTGAGGCAATCGCTGTTTCTCATAGTCTCGGCCTTCACGCCGTTGATCTTGCCTCCACCAGACGAGGCGCACGCCAGCCTGATGCAGACCCAGCGACGCAGGAAATAAAGAGACGAGTTTGGTGGTACCTAACAGCAACCGACTGGGCTTCTTCAAAGGCGGAAGGTAAGAGAGTCCCGTTCAAGATGAAGATATGTCGCTTATTACATCAAGGAACATCTGGAGTTGTGTATCTTGTCCAGCCAAAACTCATCAACACTAACCTCCCCAAGCATATCAACGACTATGATCTTGGCAGCCTTGACATCAAGGAAAGGCCTCTTTCAGAGCCGACCACTATGTCATATAATATTCAACGCCTCAAGTCTGCCGAGATAGCTCGGTGCATCTCCGATCTAATGCCGCACGATCCAAGTGAGGCAACATGCGAATTGATTTTGACGCTCGACGCAAAGCTCGAGTCATTGCTTTATGAGCTCCCAGACTTTTTCAAGATTGAACTGGCTGAATTAGAAGAGACGAAACGAATTGATAAGGCACATCCGCACATCCCCATACAGCGACTTCTGGTTAACCTGTTGATCAATGTTTTTCGATGCGGATTACATTACCCTTACCTGTCCGGACGCGCAAACAAGTCGCTTCATGTCTTTTCACGCCAAGCCAGCTTGAAGGCTGCCCGAGTGGTGCTTTCTTCTCAACGAGAAATGAGCACAGCAGAGATGTTGCACTCGGCTGACTTCATGAAAATCCAAGGCACCATGTTCCACATGTTTGTTGGAGCACTTATTCTCACCACGGATCTCTGTTGCAACCAACCACGAGGCCAAGAGCGTGAGACACAGTCTTCAGAGCTGATGGAAGTCTTGAAGCAACTTGACAGCATTAAAGATCACTCTCAGATGGCTGCGCGCTTGCTGGATGTTTTGACGCAACTGCTGATAGAATATGGCGTTTGGTCACCGTCCACAACTGTCTCAACATATGTAGAGGGTATCGCACCGCTGAACGTGGACTTTCCGGGGGAAGGTCAGCTGGATATTGCCGAATTGGATATGAATTTCCCTTTGGATGAGCTCTGGGAGACGTTTGTTGAACGCCCGTCAGGGTTAGACATCTTGGATTTTCTGGAATTGTGAACTTTCGGGATTTCTTTAAATATCAAATAGTAATTTATTTATTTGAGAATGACATTCAACAAGCGATTGGCTTATTCTCATCGTAAAAGCAGGCAGATAGATCGAGTAGGCTGTAAGCAACTGTTGGATGGTCACGAAGACGATCTTGGGACCTCTCGATGATCATTGCTTTATGTTAACGCTAAATTTCTGCCACGATCCCAACAAATTAATCATTTCAACAGGTTTAGAGTAGAAGCACCTGCATCCTCCAGTTCGGAACTTCTTGAGTACTTTGCTTCTCACAGGCGCCCAGAGCATAGCGACGCGGACGCCTGCGAGCGCGCGGCTGCTATAGTAGGCGATCGTCCTTTTGTTATGGTCATGTCCTGTCTGGCGGAACGATGGATCCCAAGACTTATCCATGACTTAATCAGCAGATATCATAACTCTTTAAGATTTCTCAAAGTTGATGGGAATGGCTTAGTAACCTTCCCTGGTCGTGCGACGACCTTCAATCTGCCTGCCCTTGAGGATCTGGACTATACATCTGGGATTATTGAACCTTCTTTATTCAAGGACTGGATGGCACGAATACCAAAGCTAAAGGGCCTTAGTATGTACACTCTGCACCTACTTGAGGGTCTGCTCGATCTGCTCGGAGACAACATCGATCACGAGAGCGTAGAGCGTCGCGCTTGAGAGACACTTCTATCGTGTGATTCCGTTCCGAAAGAATCATTCACTGAGATACTGGCTCAACGACTGGGACCCGAATAACCCTGACTCTGAGTCAAACGAAGAGAACGAGGATTCTAGCCAAAGCGATGATGATGATGAAGAAATGGCGGGGGGGTTGGTGATCGGCATGTAGATGGCAAGGACAGGTGGACATGTGGCACAAATGTATGATGTTTTATTACTGATCAACTTTTAACTTGCATATACTTAGTCTCTTAATATAAGTCTCGAAAGATTATTAAAGCCTTCATAGCTTGGCGATGATGTGCTCGGGCTGCTAATACTAGTATAAATTTCTAGTCGATATATCGAGAATAAGAAACATGTCAATTTTGATCATGACTATTTTCTAGGCAGTCTGATAACCTTTATTACTCGTATAGCCCCGTATGGTCTTGGATCCTTACCATGCTCTGATTAGAAATGCCACAATGGTTGATCTCCTGGGATTCGGACTTGTTCCCGCCGACAACAATATCCCCGCACTATTGCGCAACGCAATTGCGCAATGCAATGGTCTTATCAACTTATTAGGAATGGGGTATTTATACAAGATTCTTAGAGAAAGCATACTAAATAAAAGCTGCGTAAAACAGCAGCTTCGTCAAGTTTGTTCTAATAAATTATCCAGCCAGTCTACCAGCGAGCCAACCAATCAATATCAGCATTCCTACCACTATTACATAGAACTACAGTATGAGTGTCTCTGTACGTGAGGGTGGCCCCGCCTTGAAACGACCATTTGATTTTGAGGACAGTCCACTCAGTAGAGCTGCTCGTCAACCACTGATGCTGGGTGTCTTCCTCAACCTTCAAGATATCCATCTTTCATCGCTTCCAACAAGTAACAGTTGGACTTTCGACTACAACCTAGAGGTTGTTCAGAAAGCCGAGTCCTTAGGCTTCGAGCTTGCATTTAGTCGCACGCAGTGGCTCCCTAAAGGAGGCTACGATGGCGAGGC
Organism: Fusarium continuum; assembly: GCA_013184455.1. Lineage (NCBI taxonomy): Eukaryota > Fungi > Ascomycota > Sordariomycetes > Hypocreales > Nectriaceae > Fusarium > Fusarium continuum. Next base: position 13,253 of record JABCKB010000740.1, on the reverse strand, counting down.
GTCACTAGATGCTTTTGTTGCCTTGGGTGCCATGGCAGCAGCTACAAAGAAGATTATTTTAATCTCAACGATGCACGTGCTATACGGCCCGTTACACCCTTTGCATATAGCAAAGTATGGCGCCACTCTGGACCATATTGCCAAAGGCCGATGGGGCATCAACATCGTCACTGGGCACCGGGCCATCGAGCATGAAATGTTTGGCTGGCAACGTATCGAGCACGATAAACGTTACGCAATGGCAGGCGAGCTGTTCGATGTTATCAACAGTCTCTGGGGAGAGGATGAGAATCTCACGTACAAGGCAAAGGTCAACCCATGGCAGCTTGCGAATGCCTGGATCACTCCCAAACCGCTTTACGGAAGGCCTGTTCTGGTCAACGCCACAGGCTCACCGGCTGGTATAGAATTTGCAGCGCGATACTCTGACTTAATCTTTGTGACGTCGCCAGGCGGCGCTCACATCGACAGTGCACTCGAAACCCTGCCGGATCACATCAAGACCATCAAAGAGGCTGCCAAAACAGCGGGACGGGAGATCAAAATCATCATCAACCCTGTCATCATCTCTCGCGACACCCAGGAAGAGGCAGAGAAGTATGCGTTGGCCATTGCGGAGGGTAAGTCCAATACTACAAGCTGGTTCGGTGTGCGTACAAAGGGGTACGATAGTGATGCTCATGCTTGGCGTGGTCGGCTTGACCCTCGCAACAAACAGGGTCTTGGTCTAGGTGGAAACATTGAGATTATCGGCTCACCAGACCATGTACTGGAGAAGCTGAAGGCTCTGCATGAGGTTGGAATCGACGGTATTCAGATCAGCTTCTATGACTTTGTAGCTGATCTAGACTACTTCGGTGCCAAGATCTTGCCTCTGCTGAAAGAGGCGGGACTGCGAACTGACTAGGAGAGATTCATGTACCAGTGGCTATATCAGATTGGCGGACCCTTAAAACTCCATAAGAGTCGCTAGAGTCGCTAGTAAACTGATTCTATACTCAAGCCACACAACCTCCTTGCAATGCGTGGCGTACTAATTCCTTACTAACTAATCAGATCCCTAATCGTCCTTACTGGTCTCAATGTTTCGCAATGCATGGTATTCTGCAATCGAATGAACCTCCTCAAGTCCTTCAACCGCTGCCACTCTCCTGGCATTTAATAGGTCAAAGTCAATCCTGGGGCCGGTAAAAGTGCCTTTCTTAGTCGTAAGCCACAGGGCAATTATGAATCCTATCAACCCAATAAAGACAACGGAGACATAACTCATATTCTCTGGTGTGACTGGCATGGTGGTAGGAAAGCAATACAGGACGTCCAGAAAAACCACCCAAGCAACGGAGATGCCGTTGATAAGCGCACCGTATCTGCCGAGGCTGAAGTAGCGTTGAGGTAAAACAAGGTCTCTTCCCCTGTACAGAAGCACTGCCTGGGGAATGACGCACGAAGTTTGGAGGAAGATGATGGCAGCGCTGACCATGGCAGAAAAGGCAGTTGAAGAGCCGAGAAAAACGAGACCGTATAGCTTTGGACGATATCGTTAGTGAAAGGCATTAGGTCTTTTAGTTCCATATACCGACAGTAATGAATGTTGCAGAAAGTAGCAGAGCATTAACTGGGACTTGAAAGAAGGGATGAATACGTTCCCAAAGATGGGAATATGGCAATGCACCATCTCGAGAGACGGCCCAGAGTGTTCGGGATGATGTTGTCGCTATCTGATATCAGCACAAGAACTTTGATGGCAGAAGTCAGCCTACCATTGGCAACCAGGTTTGCAAAAAAGCAAAACGCAAATAGGGCCATCAATACCGACGCCGCAGAGCGAGACCCAGTTCCTTGAAAGTAAATCTCAAACAATGGCAGTCCAGTAGTTGTATTGAGCACAGCCGAGAGATCAGAAATCGCATACATGAGGGAAGTTGCAAAAGGGAATGCCGTCAGCAATCCCATTAGTAAAGGGTGAATCATGACCTTGGGCACGTTCTTGGCTGGGTTCGGGATCTCTTCACAGAGGTGAGCACCGCAATCACTACCCAGAAAAGCATAGACGGAATTTCCTACCGCCAGCAGAAAAGCAAACCCGTCACTTGGCCAGCCGCTTCTGTTAGTGGTATCTGTAAAGATGAACTCGGCTGACGCATGCTTATCAGATACAATAAAAAGTAGAATAGTCGTAGCGCAGAGAGTTAGAACGGACAGGATAAAGATCATTTTGTTGAAGAGAGGAATCCATCGAGACATCAGGATGTTGATAGCCGTGGCAATCCAGATTAGGGCGACGTATATCAGATATTGATGCCAACGCTTCTGCTCCCAATCTGGCTGCCACGCACTGACGATGTCAAGGATCATAGACGATACAAAGTTAGAGACGGAGCTGGAGGCAAGCCACCAGCCAACGACGCTCATCCAGCCGTTTCTACCAGATGTCAACACTGCCCATTTAAGATGGTGCTCCCGGAACTTACAAGTAAGACGCGAAGGCCTTATAGTCATCTCGGGCTACCATGAAAGACCAGTAGTACTGTGCCCCCGCAACCGGGTACGCAGATGCAAGCTCGGCCATCCCCAGAGAGACAATGGTAGTCATTACTCCAGCGATGGGAAGCGACCACAGGGTTCCAGCTGAGGAGGCTTCTGTCAAGCTGATTCCGATGGAAGACCCGATCCCGAGCCAAGTGCAGGTCAAAGTAAAGGACAGTGCGCCCAAAGACCAGAGGGAGAACCGACGAGGCATAGCCTGGCTGTATCCCGCAGCCTCGAGCTCGAGGGAATCACTATTTCTTTGGTCGTTGGAGGAACCCCGTGCCATGTTGGTCGATAGTTGCTGCACAAGCGAAGAAGCCGTTGAAGCAGATTTGCTTATGTTGATCTGGAAAACGACAGAAGACCCGGGTCTTTTAGTTGGATTTCGCTGAGCCTTTCAAGCAGAAATTGTATCACAACACAGGTTAGAAAGGATGACAAGTTTGTATGACGGCAATACAAGGATGGAGAACTGTTAATGAGAATGTGATGGTGAACGATCCCTTTGCCCCTCCTTCAAATGCGCGTTGATCACGAGGGGGTGTTTCACTTGAGTGATACAGAGAATGAGAGAAACGTCCAATGAAAAAGTCGAATGGCTTTGGGTACAGCAAAGATAAGAGTCTAGGAGATTATGCTTATGTATGCTGTACCCCCACGATAATTGTCTTGGACCTGCGCGTCTCATTTGTCAAGTTTCACCCTATTTATTAGTCTTACATGAGCAACCCAAGTAACTTGGCAACGCTGCGGTATCTGTAAAATACACGGACTAAGTCAAATGCTCTGAATTGGATGGATTTAGCGGTCAGCATTGCTTTCAATGTCGGCTTCAAGGTTGATCGGGAGCTTTTAACAAGGTTCTTGATATAACAAATAATAAGTTGTCTTTTGTCATCTTCATCCCTAGTCTGGAGCTAATCGGGAGCCTTTGAATGCTGCTCAGTGTTACAGTGAAGGGTCGAGTAACTAAAAGGTGGCTCATCAGCGGCCATATTGGCGAAAAGGGTGTTAAAATATTCCTAGAATTGCCATCTCATCAAATCTTCGCATCATTGACCTTGATCTTGACATCCTGTCCCGGCACAGGAGAGATGATACCTAGTGTAGGTACCTTATCATCCATCTCTGGAAAAAGTTGACTTTCAACACCGCCGATGATCTGAATGTCATATCTTGTCACAAGAGTCGCAAGGTAGCTAAGAGCCGTCTGCTGCGCCAAATGTCTCCCAGGACAATAGGTTGCCCCTCCACCGAAAGGCTTGTAAGTTCTTGCTGATGCGAGCTTTGGGTTGTCAAGAAACTTGTCAATATCGAACCTCTCGGGATCTTCACCCCAGTATTGCTTGTTGAGATGTAACTGGCGATAAGGCATCATGACATCGCTACCAGATTTAAACTCGAAGCCCGCGATAGTCGTGTCTTCGACGACACGTCGAAATGTTGAGGCACCTCCGTGAATGCGCATTGTCTCGTAGAATGTTGCATTGAGCTTTGGACACTCTTTGAGATATTCGATATCGGGTTGGCTATATGTGCCTTTTTTGAAAGCTGGTGCGACTTCGGCTTTAATATCTTCTTTCAGCTGGGGAGTGTATAAAGTGTGAGCAAGGAGCCAGAAGGCTAGAATAGATGGGTTTCCGTTAATACTGTGCCGTGTTAGCGAATGCTCACATTACGATGCGGGACAAGCGTGCCAACTTACGCCCAATAAAGTTTGAACAAGACAGCTGCGATATCTCGAGAGCCAATTCCATTCATGCGCATCTCATCTTCTGACCTCAGTACAAATGGGGCGGCATCCCGTCTCTTGTCCTGTGGCAACTCAAAGTACTTGGTCAAGCTTTCAACACAGATATCCTTGGCATTATGGGCAGTCTTTGACAAAATCTTCGGATATCGGAATAAAAGTTTCCAAGCATGATGATTGAAGGTGTGGAACGCATCTAGAAGCTCAGGCGAGTGCTGAAAACAAGCGGTGCCAAAGAAACTATTCGTCGACACCATGACGATAATATCGCCAGTCCACTTGAGCATACCGTGAATGTCGCCCTTCCCTGTTGTGAATGGACTCTCGGGCTGAAGAACTCTGTCCAATTCTGACAGAAAGTCGACATAGAACTGCCGTGACGAGGGGCCTTGGACCATGTCCCCTCGCACCCAAGATCGGACAGAGTTGGGCACGGATAGAGACGTCTCAGTTACCATAGAGTTCCACATGACGTTCCTGGCTTCCTGTGAGACGGCGACATAGTCCATGACTTGATCGATATATGCGTCAAACAGCATCTCCTTGGTCTTTTTGTAAGTTTCAGCGATGTGACGAGGATCAAGGATGATGTATGTGCGACGACCCCCAATCAACACACTGAAGGGTTGGGCAGGGGTTTGGAAATAAGTTCTGTCATGAAGTTAATGGTGAGATCTTCAAGCAACTGGTTGGCTTCAACTGACCGAGCTGCGACGAGCGTCTTGTGGGTGTCTCTAAGAAATGAGACGTTGTGGCCGAGGCCTAATAATATTAGCTTGGATACAAAGTCTCTTTACTGAGTAGATCAAACTTTACCTGGTATCCAGTAAGGCAGCATTGGCGGCTCAGACTTGGAGTTCCACAGCGTACCAGTTCGCAAGAGGTATTGCCAAGTGACATACGCGGCTAAACATATTCCAAGCACTCGAGATATGATATGGTGATAAGATGCCCAAACCGACGACTCACTGTCGAAGGCCTTGAGTGTGGCAATGATGCCAGGGTTGACGATAGTCGAGTTCATGGCTTACTTGTCTATTGCACGGGAAACTCCATTGCTTCTGAACAGGATGCCAGAGACTCTTATAGCCGGTGCCCTTAGCCTGGAATTCCTCCACTTCGTATACTGATAACGATACGTAATTCTGCTCATCGGCTTACTTTTTCGTATCCGTCATTGATCACTCGAATGCTTTACGCGCAATGACGTTCTTTCACCTACCAGGGTATGCGTTAGCGATCATTTACCAGAGGCACAATTGGATGATAAGCGGTAGCGGGGTCTGTCAGTTGCGGCCCCCAAGAGTCTAAGAACTTGTGAAAAGACTGACGTTAGCCACAGCTGCGAGGCCGTGATACCGCCTTTCCAATCATATATATCGTCGTCGACTTAGTTAACTGTCTAGCGCAAACTCTTTAAACCTCTCGATGAAGAGGGATGATACGCAATGCGAGTGTGCTATGTCATGGCAGAGCATCAAAGAGATGCAGCTATTCGCCCCATGGATCCGCCAACTTGCATCCTCTCCACTAGGCTACACAAGACGCTAAGCCTGTAAGGCTAGATTCACATGCTTCCTTAGGCTAAACGAGGTCCCAGGGACGGAATCCTGAAAGTGATTCCCTGATACTTGTCTTAGCACTGCAATTCTGAGAAGTAGCCTGTACCTGCGCTAGGATTTCTAACCCTGGTGAGCCAAAGAGTATTACTCCCCTCAAGAAGCAGGTGTGTAAAGTCCAAGCCGATCTAGAGGGTGAAGAAGGTGCCATTTGCATCAAATTATGCACACAGAAACTGTCCTCGGGAACCGTGATCAACCAGGACTTTCTTTTGAAGTTTTGTGACTTCCCGCAACCTAACGTTAGCAAGCTTTTAATTCATGTCTTTTTACGCTGACTGGGGCTTCCCTTACTGACTCTCAAACATGATTTGTTGGCTGACTCGTTTTGAGCCAGATTTTGCAGATCAATCTGACCCCCAACCACTTTTACAACAACACTCCGCGAGCCAGTCTCTGTTCTAGACATATTACGCTGATTTAGCCTCGAAGATCAACGTTTGACTACTTTCATTCCATTGCTTCTTTTAATTCCGATACAGGCATTGGCCAGCACCGATAAATTTTGTTTTTCTAGTTTCTTTATGTCATGCCTTGTCGAGCTGTGGTAGTTCTGTCAGAGTAAAGTTATCAGTTCACAGCATGCGACTTTTCGCATTAATATAAACCATCTTCCATTCTCACTCCCCACTCCAATGATACTTCCAACTGTTTTCCCTAGATTGCCCGCTTCCCAGTGGTGGTCGACTACTGCCTCATACGTGGCAGACAATGCCCAATGTCCCAATGCGAACGGGCTGAAGACCCATCCGCCGCATTGACCGAAAAGAATAAGAGGCTAGAGTTTGCAGAAGCGCCGCTTACGTTGTTTTGTATGTCCTCGGGCTCCTCTTGTTGGCGAGACCATTTGCTAAGGCAGCCAGATGCTGTAGCTACCAATCCTGCCCTGAGAAATGAGGGTCTCAAAAGAGCTCAGATACAACGCAAGATCACGCCAAACCCATTGGCTGTGATAAGTCTTTGATTTGTTCTAAAATTGTAAAGATCTGTTTCGAGACTGGTTTTGACGCTGCCAGCATCAGTCACATTCATCGGAGTCGACTTGATATAGTTCAAATTCGACGACGAGCGTGGCAAACATGATCGCTACAAGTAGCAAGTTGGACGGCTAGAAATGTGACAAGGTAATGGCTCAGTAGCTTGCGAATTTGCAGCTTGGAATGATCAAGATTAGCTCTCATTCTCTTTCTGCAACGTAGACCGCGCTTGGTCGTGCTTCTCTTGATCAAAAAGAAGTGTCACTCGGATAGCACAGCCTTACACTCTCATCAACAAACTTAGCCGCTTCACGATGCAGATGTATTCACAGTATTATCAATGATTATTTTCTTTGCAAATACTGATCATGTAATCTTTTTAATTTATGACAAGTAGTAGGGGTATACTAAAATTTCGCTAGGTACTGGACTGCTGACAGCGTGGATGCAAAACTCATGCCACAACACTGATAGCCAGTCACGCCAAATGCAGGTCTGCTTGTTCATTATGCCGACTAATAATATTCATAAAACCATTTAAGCCTTCTTATCTCCCTGGATCTCAGGTGCCGCAGTGTTGGTGTTGACAGGAGTAATTGCCTCAATGCCTTCAAGCTTATCGGCGGTCCTGTCAGGTCCAACAATCTCGAACACTATATCATGGTCAGCGATATTCTAGAATGAAGGATATAGTAAGACTTACAGTCAACAGGGGTGGTGGTGAACTTGCGGGCGTTGGTCTTCTTCTGGAACAGGTAGTCAAGATCAGCAAAGCTGCGGTTCTTGGTCTCGGGAAGGAAGAAGAAGATCCAAACAGCCCAGATGAAGCACAGGCCAAAGTAGAACATTCCAGTCTTGGCTCCCCAGTTCCAGGCGTCACTGCTGGAGTTGAGCATGCGGGGGTTGAGCTGCTGGACGACGATCTGACCGCAGACGTAAACGGCACGACCAAGCACAATAGTCTGAGCTCGGACACGGCTGGAAGCAGTCTCGGCGACGACGACATAGGTAGTAGGTCCAAGAGACACCTTGAAGATGCACTGGACGACGACAAGGAAGGCAGCAGTGACGATAGCGACACTGTCGACCTTGGGGACGAAGCCAAGGATACCAATGATCAACATGCAAATGCCAATTCCAGCAGAACCGTAGAAGTAGAAAGTACGACGGCCGATCGTGCCCATGAGTGAGATGGCGATGGCAGTGGCGATAATGTTGACAGACTGGATGATCATGTTGTAGTTGAAGGACATGAGAGGGCTCATGCCGACAGACTGAAGCATGATAGCGGCATAGTTGGTGATGGATTGACCGTTGAGAATCTGGATGACCCAAGCCATGCAGACAATGCCAGTTCGGCGAAGGTTGGTACCATGGAAACAGTCCTTGAAGCTGGCATGCTCAGCCTCGACCTTCTCCATCTCGTTGGTGTGCTTCATGAGAGCCAGAGTCTGAGCCATGGTCTCATCGGTGTAGTGGCCCTTGCGGGCGAGACGACGCAGAGCCTTCTCAGCCTCCTCGAGCTTACCACGGCGGATGAGATACCAGGGACTCTCGGGGGCGAAGAAGGCGACAGTGAACAGAGGAGGAATCCACATCCACTGCAGACCATAGGGGACTCGCCATCCGGCGTCGCCCTTGAGGTCCAGAGAGCCACGAAGGACACCAGTGGCCAGGAAACTTCCGGCACCCCAGCACATAGACACCCAAGCAGTGAGGTAACCACGGAGGGCAGCGGGGCAGATCTCGGCGGCGTAGGCGGTGGTGAGGGTCTGGAAGATACCCCAAGGGATACCGCAGAGGAGGTTACCGACGAGGAGCATTTCGACGTTGACGGCGAAGAAGAGGACGAAGATGGTGCAGGCCATGAGAGCCATAGCAAACTAGGGTTGGTTAGTGAGATGTATCCGATGAGAGCTGGTGGGCGGTGAAAACGTACCATGTAAACTCTTCGTGAGCCAAATCGAGCCTGCATCCAACCGTTGAGCAGGAGACCAAGGATAGAACCACAGTTGTTTCCAGCACCGATACCTCCCTGCCATCTGGTGGGAATGTGCTGCTTGCCGTTGGAATCGGGCCAACCGAAGCGCTTGAGATAGGCAGGGTGGGCGAAGAAGTTGTTAATCAGACCAACATCCATACCCTCCATGACCAGAGCCACACTGAGAAGCATGCTGAATGTGATGGCGGGCCAGTATCGCGCGAAAAGCTCCTTCTTGGGGATGAGAGCCTCGGCATCACTGGCAGCGACGGCGGCCTCGATGAGCTCGACTTGGGAGCTGTTGCCCGAGTACTCGGTGTGACGAACAGGGACCTTTTGCCCGGATTCCACGTGGGCGGGTTCTTGAGAAGCCGCCATTATGTCGATGTGGTAGTGGAGAGGGGGGGACTGAGAGGGTGGGAGAGGAGAAGGTGTCGAGAGAGTGTGCTCGATGCAGACCTGGAGAAGAGAACGGGGAGGCTATAGCATAGTTATAAGCACTCCGCACTTGGTGGGCCGCCAGTCCGAGCATCCAAGGCCCAACCTGCCAAGCCCTACAGGGATCTCTCGGTCGAATTTCCCCACGGGGTCCGCGAATCACTTCATCCCCAGGTTGAGTGAGCCACGCCTGACTTCCCCGCATACCGTAACGAATTGGGACAATCTTGGGTTCGGTGCCATTGACCCGAGCTGACCGGGCCATGCCAGTTCGAGGACCAGGAGAAGCGAGCTGTGGCTCCTTGGCTGTGGTATTCGGCGCAAAGACGCCCGAGGAAGAAGTGATGAGAAACGGTTAAAATGCTTGAGGTAAATTTATGGGGGCCCATTAAGGTTGGAGCACCGATATTAGGTCGCCCCGGACGGATGGGGGGCTCCACGCGACTCAGTGAGGTCAGTGCCCATGTTCTGGGGCATTCATCCAGAGTTGGATAAACAGATGAGATAGGAAGGAATATGTTATGTGGAAGCCAGTATTACAGTTCGAATTGCTGAAATGCTTCTCCAAGTATCCTTTAGTGACTGTCTGAATGAAGCTTTCTGAACAGGCAGAATTATTTGCCACACCCTCTCTGATGAGGAAGAGCCTCGGTTAACCTGCGATGGAGCGGCAAATGGTATGCCATATTCCTATTGGCCAGCTCTGACTCTCCTGGCCCGTGAACCTACAGTAGACAAGGTTGGGCTCGCAGATCTTTTCGAGTCAGTCCTGGGGCCACCATCTTGAGCAGACACTCGACACTGAGAAATATCACTGTCGAAGCTGAGAAACTGTCAAAATCAGGTAGTTATGATGACTTTTGCCTCAGAATGACTAGACTTGGTCAATACCCTACGCCTCCTCGCCCAAGACTCGCTCCTAATCTCTTGACCAAGGACCAAGCTAGGCCGAGTAGTTAGTCGAGACATCATTACAGAGTAGCAACGCCAGGATTAAGCACTGGCTGCGTCTTGGCGTTGGCTCTTAGCGCTCCAACCCCCATCAGCCCGCTCTCTTCATCTCTCTCTCCGCCTTTTCCACTTCGTGTGTCAGCGTATCCGTAGATTTCCCCACAACGCCAAAGGCTTGACCCCAAAGCTGCCCCCGATTTTCCTGTGCAAGATATTTTAAAGAAAGGCCCAAGCACCTAAAGTGGCGACTGGGCTTGTTGTGCAAGCCACGGCATAATGGTTAAGGTATCGTACGCTGCCTCCTCAGGGTATATTTCCGACAGCAATCACTTATGGGATGCAACGGCGGCATGAACTACTATAGACTTTGCTTTGGTCTAACTGTCGCAATATGGCGACAGACAAGGTCCAAGATGGGCCATTCTACGGATAATGCCTAGCCTTATTTGGTGGTAACTCAGACGATGATGCTTAATCATCCATCCCATTTGACAGAACTCATCACTCCTCGCCTGGCCCTGCCAAGCTCGTCCCCTTCTGTGTCCTGAAACCGTAGGATATCCTTACCCTCGCTGATCCTCGGTATCTCGGTCGATTTCCCTGCGCCTGCGCTACAGTACCTACTGTAGAAACCCCAACCGTTCCAGGCGTTCCGCTCTTTGTCTGTCAGGTCGCATGGGCCCCAGGTCATCACGGTCCTAAATGACACATTGGGGTTGCGGCCCCCAATGTTTGTGTCAACCAACCTACCTTTGAGCTAAGGCTAAGCTAACGCGCCTGGTGCTACTGCACAACCATCCTTGCCATCACCCGCGAAGTACCATGTTTGCACAGAAACGTGGTCGTGTAGCCCAGTGCTTGGACCATAGTTGAGTGTCAGTTATGCAGATTTTCCCTGTACAGTATTGTCACGTTGTTTCTGGCATGGGCTCAGATTGCTTGGAAGACTTGCCCCCCCTTTTTTGGGGTATCTCTGGCACCCCGCATTCACAGGCGGACTGTTTGTTGTCTTCGGAGGTTAAAAATCTCTGATGTGCTTTTCTGATGGTCAGTGACCAAGGGTATACAACAACGAACGACCACATAAAATCTTACCCTTTGCTTCATATATCATCTCACAGTGAAACATTCTGTGTACATAGCTGCTTAAGTTTGCTCTTCGTCACCAGAACTTATGAGTAAGACATATTCCCAAAGCTTCGAATGGGGTTATTCTTCACTCACGTCAACCCGAGACTGTCAACCTTTTCCACAATACTATGGGCAAACTACAGTCGCTACCATGTATAATGACTGCATCGCTTCAGTAGTCTTCGGATCTATGGAACCTGATGCAATCTACATAGGATCAAAGCTGGTTATCGCTTCAAGGGCCACAGCCCCAACAATATGCAAGTCCTTTACCATTGGAGCAGGTTGACGATTTGGAGTAAATGCATGATCCCACAGGGCCAAATGTCGAGTAGGGATTCTCGTTGTACTACGTAGTAACACTCAGCCAAGGGCCTGTCGTGGCTCATTCAGCCAAGGGCCTGTCAGCATCATACAGAAACAAGGAGCCAGATTCCCAGCGGTCTCCAACAGATCGCGCCCAGTTAGAGAAGTCACATAGCTTTCTTGGGTCCAAGCATCTGTCAGGTAGGTAGGTATTTCTACTGGCGTCTCTGAGATTAATCACAAATTTTGCCTAGGATTTAAGGTTGAGTGAACGAACCAGTACGGTACTGTAACTATCAGCTGTCAGAGACGGGTTATTAGCCAAGTCCGTCACCGTGATTGTTACATCCGGGAACGCATGCCGAGAAGCGATTGTAGATCTCTGGGTAATCTATCCGTACGGCAGTGAAACAAATCCTTTCAACGTCGATTGCACCGACTACTGGCTCTGATACGATCTTCAGCGAGGCAAAAGGAAGTGGCCATTTATCCTGCACTGCAACTCGCACTGGATCTAGATTTCTCCAGAGATACGAGACAACCCTAGACTAATAGTCTGCAAACGAGTGAGACTGAAGACGGATAAATAGTGAGATCCTAGAGCTCGGCTGCATAGGGAGGTGGAGATCTCTCCAGGCGGCCCAATAGTGGGACATGTTGCGCGGCGCAGCTTCAAAAGAGCCAATATGATGTGAGACTTCTTGTCATATGCCAACTCATGAGCCAGACATTATGTTGAGGAGAATGCGGCGCAGTTCCTCGCATAGTGTATTGACTGAAAGCTTCAACAAATTCCCGAGATGTGAAGATCCCAAGCAGGACAAAATGTCCTATAAAATCGACTTGCGGTTGAGAAGACAGACTGGCAAGATCTAGCTAGTGTAGTCAAGCCAATGTCCTTGGGCAAAAGTATTGTAAGCCTTGAGAAGAGAGAAATCTAGCCTAGCCATCTTGGGCCACCGTTGGTCAACGACAGTCTGTTGTTTTCAGTTACTGAGTACTTTATCGCGACTTCATCAATGGTGCCTCTACTAAAGCTACGAATGTCTATACACAACAGTATCTACTGCGGAGTACTTCTGGATGCAACGGATAACCACTAATAAACACGTCCTCTTAGGATAATCAGTTCGACAGCCACATTACATAGACTCTCTATCCTTGCACCAAGAGTGTTTAGGAGCTGGAAATATGTTACCACGCTTGACCAACAGACCATATATGGGTGGATACCAATGTATAATGCGCTTCAAACCCATGTATTAACTCCGTCCTAGATGCATAATCGCTTACTTGGTTGTAACTTTATATAATCCTTGGAGATAGATCTAACTGCAACGAAATAGCACACAATGTAAACTATCCAAACATAACTAGAGAAATATAAACACGAGCTTTGCTAAGTGCCCAAAGGGGGATGTATAGCGGGCTAGTTATTTGCTTAAAAAGTGGCTCTTTTTAGCCTAAAAAAGGGATCCTTTTACCTTATAATATGACTTAAACCCCTAACTTTTAGCTAAACTAAAGTTTATCTAAGAAGATAATTAATTCTTATAATAAAATAAATAATA
>JABCKB010000738.1:0-42900 GCA_013184455.1 Fusarium continuum | reverse complement strand
GAACTAAAACACGCCCACTATACCTAAGTAAAGTCAGGTTACTATGTTACCTCTTGAAACACAACACACGAACAACGCATTCCGCAGTGTCGTTCACCCATTGAACTTTTGTCAAAGTTTATGACTAATAGGCGACTCCCGGCCAGGACGTCTGACGCTGATCGGCTTTTAGGGAATACGATCTTGACAAGGGCGGAGCTATTACCGGCTTGGCGGTTGGTGAGAATAGTTATCCCAATCTCATTTGCTTATCTCTCTTACCAGACCTGACTGGTTTGTCTCTCGCGGAGCAGGGTTCTTTAGTAACTCATGATTGAAATATTGCATTAGGAAGGCACAGATAAGTAATCTAATATGCCGAACTTCCGTGCTCGCAGGGATGATCATCAACTTACTCCAAGCAACAATGCTACATCTCGGGCAACATTTGTACGTCAATGAAAGTCTATGACCCACGTCAAAAGCTCCTTAAGCGGAATCATACTTTGGGCACGCAGAAGATCGTCAGGCTGCATGAATGGAGTGACAAGTTAAACCCCACTTGTGTGGGAGTATAAATGTTAAACTGATGCCGCCAGGGCAACATGTCTCCCCTCTTCTTCGGTAAGAGTGTGCTGCTTTCTGATTCAAAAACATGGCACCATTATTCAACATAGGCTTGAAAACAGCTATTGTATCCGTCCTGGGCTTTGCTGCCTTAACAACTGCTTCGGCCATTGATCCGCGTTCACATAAACCAGCAAACGCCCAGTATTACAATGCGAAGACAGCCCGTGAGTAAAGGCAAAAGACGGTTCTAAAACGAAATCTGAGACTAAACTTCCGACCAGCTTATTACGTCCCATCTACTGGCATCCCCGAAGTCACCTTTGATGTCGGTGAAAGTTATGCCGGCCAGATCCCCGTTGATGTAAAGAAAAACGGCCTCAAAGATCCCAAGTTCTTCTATTGGTTCTTCCCTACTGTCAACCCTGCAGGAAAAGACGATGTAGTTATTTGGTTCAACGGCGGCCCTGGTTGCTCTTCATTGGAAGGTATTTTCCCCCTTGGCAGCTGTGTATCACGAATCGTAAGACTAAGAAATCCCGTAGGTTTTCTCCAGGAGAACGGTCCTTTCTCTTGGAAATATGGAACCTACAAGCCCGTGCCGAATGCTTGGTCATGGCATAAACTAGCCAACGTCATTTGGGTGGAATATCCCGTTGGCACTGGATTCTCAACCGGTCATGTTACTGCTAAGAACAACGCCGAGACAGCAGCTCAGTTCGTCAAGTTCTGGAAGAACCTTGTTGATACTTTCGGTCTCCAAGGCAAGAAGCTGTATGTCACCGGTGAAAGCTATGCCGGTATCTATGTGCCTTATGTCGGCGCTGCTATGCTGGATAAGAAGGACAAGAAATACTACGATGTCCAAGGTGCCCTTTACTATGACCCCTACATGCCGCACGCTGATAAGCTGCACCTGGACCACGCGGCGTTCCCGGGTTTCTTCCGACATTGGGAAAGTGTTTTTGCTATCCCGGATAAGAACAAGAAGATCCTCGACAACGACAACGAAAAGTGTGGCTTGGACAAGTATCGCGATGCTCATCTGACTTACCCTCCTCCCCCGACGCCTTGGAAGCCTGTTCAGGTAAAGGGATGCGACGTAATTGCCCATTTCGACGAAATCAGGACTGTCATCAATCCTTGTTTCAACGTCTACCACGTCCAGGACACTTGCCCAGTCCTATGGGACGTTCTAGGATTCCCCTCGGTCGACTACATTCCTCCCGGATCAAAACTGTTTTTCAACATACCTGAAGTCCGGAAGGCGATCCACGCCCCTGCCGCACCCAAGAAATGGGCATCTTGCTCAGGTCCAGTCTTTGTCGATGGCAAGGATAACTACGACCCAGTGGAGCATGAGAAAAAATTCCGAACGCTCGTCGAAAAGACGAACAATGTCATCATTGGTTCCGGTATGGCCGACTATATCATCACGTCGAACACGACTGCGTTGGCAGTTCAGGGTCTTAAGTGGAACGGCAAACAAGGCTTCCAGAAGGCTCCAAGCCAGGAGTTCGTAGTCCCCATCATCAACAACACTAATAAGAATGTTGAGAACTGGGCCGGAGGTAGTGTTCAGGGATCGTTTCACACAGAGCGTGGTTTCACACTGGCCACGGTCAAGACAAGTGGACATATGGTGCCGCAGTATGCTCCACCTGCAGCTTTCAGGCAGCTCGAGCACATCCTTGGGCGTGTCAAATCGTTGGGGGAGCCAGAGCCCTTCTCTATAAATATCTCCACGTCTTTCAAGTGGCCGTACTAGGTAGTTTAGATGCTCAAACGCGTACTATCTCTCATTTGACTATGGAAGATCGTTAATTGAATACGCGCCTTAGAATAGATCTAGACATGTTCTGTTCGTGGACTCACTTTTAATGTGAACCACTTGGCCTAATATGCTACAAGTTTTGAGCCAACTTGTCAATCGTACATGTAAAGCCGTCTTAAGATGAACTTCTTGTATTAAAAGCCTCACTGCATCATAGCTAACGCAAATTTTTACTTTGGGGGAATAATCTTAACTCAAGTCCCCAAAAATGACACGATGTTGTGAAAGATATGCTCCAAGTAACACAAGCAACTCGGACATAGAATACTAGCCATAGTCTATTTTTAAGCTTCTCCTGCAGTACTTCACTGTTTATGTGAATCTTGCTGCAAATCAAATCTGCGTCTAGGTAGCTTCCATCAAGCTAAACGTGTTGCGCGCCGTAAAGTCTGACTTTTAGCCGCGTTGTTATGATAATGTGGTGTTGGCCTCGTTTCTACCGCTCTCGAGTCACTTCACGACATCGAGAATTATTATTAGGGTGTCCACAAAAAGGAGAGTAAGATAATAGTAGAAAATGAGCATGAAATGCACGCTTCTAATCTGCGGGAACGATCTTCTTAATTCGTTTCTGTGGTGGCTATGATTTGATCAACTGGAATCTGGGCTCGCTCGTCCAAATACTTCAAAACGTAACTTTGCTAAGAACGAGTTTGCATTGATTAATAATGAAAATAACTGCTACAACGGTGTGCAGGTTTACGGCCCATGCAGCATCCAACTGTTGCACAGTATATCCTAGACTCACTAAGTTTCTCATTCCTCAAAGCCAACGAATATTTCAGGCCTGATCAAGAATACTAAACGGCATGATCTATTTTCACGACTGAATCATTATACTCCAGTGCCCTTACAGTTGGGATTTACCACGTAGTGTACTTGTATGCACAAGGCGCAGCTCATTAGCCTCTTAAAGCGACAACGTCAAAGATGAGGACACTGCATATCACGGTATTAGCACGTTCACGGACATCATCCTATTGGTTCCCTCTTGCTCTAAATGAGCCTTAGTAGTCCCGCACATGTGATTGAGGCGTACCTGTGACTCGAGTCTCAACATACTGTTAGCGTTCGGCTGCTGAGTTGGATCTGGAGAAACGAGGAAACAATGACATAATGTAGTAACTAGAGTGATATGTTCTGTTCCCTCAGCTAGCCACGAGCAGTCTGCAGCAGTCTTTTCAGCAGCGTTTCGTTTACCCGCCACTGTGGGACTCTTGTTTCACCCTAGACTGAGTTGTTCTCGATGCATGGCGAGTAGGAAATGAGGGCTTGAAAAAAGGTGCGCTCCATTGGTTGAGGTTGTTGTTCCGAGGAGGCAGAACTAAATTCATGACTTTGAAATGTGAGGAGTTACATGAAGAGAGACTATTACTACGTCTCATCGCAGGTGATATGATGAAGACACTAGTGGCCTGCTGATGATCAAAGTATTCGTTATGTTGCATTGCGATGGAGCGAATGAGTCACAACATGCAAGCCTCACAGGTTGTTATGCAGCAGGCATTATTCATGCCTGAGAAGTCCAAAAGGCCATGCTTGACTCTGAAACGGGGTGAGTGGCGTTGACCTGGGCTAGCTGGCCTAAGACAGCCCGTGCACTTCTATTCTACGCAGTGAGTTTCAACTGTAGGGAACACGCAGTATTAAGGCCGAACATAGATTATCAGAGTATAATCACGCTCTCTCAGCGTTCTCTCGTCTTGTGTTGATCGCATTTACTTCCGTTACAAATATTTTTCCTACTAACAGAATGCCCCTGATGGTCGAGAAAGGCGATTTTATCTATGTCCGTGATGTGGAATTAGATAACGAGCCTATCACCGTCAAGTGGCAGCAATGGTTCGCTGACCGCACCGAACTTTATATCCCAGCTCATTATCATGCTACAAACACCGGCAAGTTCTCTCATCAGGTGATTTAGGGGCTGTTATTGACTGTGACCTAGACAATACCGGTAGACTTTTCATTCAAGTCAGTAAGGCCAATGACTTTCGTCGCAAGCATGACCGATCCAAGGATTTATACACCGTAAAGATCGACAATGACTTCCAATACGGCCAGAACGAAGAACATAATAAGCGCTTTCTAGTTTTTCATGATAAGGAAAACGAAATGTATCAGGTCTGTCTCATGTAGCATGTTCCTTCCACTCACGACTAACAAGTATTAGCATCGCTTTGTGACCAGTCTTGTTACTGCAGCAAAAGACAAGGCAGCAGAGATTGCTCGCAGCATGGGGTTCGACAATGTCGGAGATGCGCTTCAAAACGCAAGCAAGTATTTTGGAGATCCGTTGAATGAGTTCCGAAACAAGCACGAAGTCTGATGGGGAGATAGCATCATGATCTTTGATAGGACAAGTCTAATATAGCAATAGCCTTGACTCTTATTGCGCAGCTGAAGTGATATTGCTCGTCACCCTTTTTTTACAGAAAAATTGTAACGTTTAGCATCTATACACCTCAAGTCAAAGATATCATATGCAAGTTTGTTACTTTACACGCATACGGGCTGGCAACCATCAAACGGTCTTGGAGTACTTCGGAGCACTTGCTACGTGATATTGCACGTTGGCGAGAGTCAAGAGCTGCCCATTCCATCAAACGATAGCCATACGATGACACCAACATGCTGAAAGCAACTTGTTAAGACTCGAAAATCTTTCCAATTATTGAAAGGCACCTTTTTCGATCCCTAAGCTCAAGAGCTATGGTACTAACTAAGATCCAGAGGCCTCACGTAAGACAAAAGGCCTTCTCCACCTGTTCTTCTTTAATGGATACATCACATCACCATCATGAGCCCTCACAACACCACGTTCTGAATTACAACAGGCAGTAAGGCGTCCTAGTTGCGCCAGGCAGCTCGAAGGTCGCTGCGATCGATGGCTTCTACCAAGGCATCATTTACACCACCGCCTATGTATACTTTAATTTAACACCAGCAGACAAAGGGCCCGAAATACTTACCCAACAGGATAATGTGGCTATCTTCGGGAAGAGTGACTTCTTTTGTGACTTTGAAGGTTCGTGGTGGCGGATTATTGTTCGTGTAAAAAACTTTCAGTTTCTGGGACTTGCCACTCAATGGGCTAGAAGTGAATTCGCCATTCTGAAGGCTTCTATGATCATCGAACAAACTGATGGATGCTACAGCGGTGTTGAGCTGGATGTTTATGTTATTGTTGTTAAAGACGACGAAAGACATGTTGTGGTCCAATTGAGTTTGCATATGTTTCAGGAGTTGGGTTGTTCGATGGAGCTTCCAATTTGCGTACTTTATGATGCCATATCAAGGGCAATCCAAGGCAGTATGCGGCAGCCTTGGTCTTCATAAGCTGCAACACCGAGGGTCGTGGCGTTTCATCACGCCATCGCAGGCTCATTTCATGGCATAACTGCAGATTTCTCTAAGCTCCTTAGAACATCTTTCACAGGTCTTCACCGCCTGTTGAGAACAGTTGTCTTTGTCTTGTTCCAAATCACACAATCACCACATATGCAAGCCGTGATCACCGTGGTAGAAACCGTCAATCCAACAAGGAAGCATGTGCTGCAATGGAGACCTGACTTACTATTGTTAGCTGGTGCGTTCACTGAAGACTGACAAGCTCATATCAGCCACGAATGACGAGAACTGTACAAATGTCTCATATGTCTGACAAACAAGGCATAGTTTTATTCCCCTGCATTCGACAAGCGGTTCGAGCCGCTACCTAACGGTAATTAATCGTATGAGTCTGAAACAAGATTCTACGTCTCCGCTTTATGTACTGGGAGAAACTACGACATGCATAACTAGTCATGTTAATACGTATGCCTGTAGACAACACATATCACAGCACCATATATACATCCAAGTTTAGCAGGAAGCTGGTATAGACTTGGGAGCCAAAGCACTGAATAATTGCCCTTAGAGGCAAGCTCGTGGGCTGATCTACTTAGTTGATAAGCTTATTCGAATACACCTTTCTATTACCTTGAGTTGCGCTAACTCGAAATCTTTAATTGGTCGTGCGAAACTTTTGTAGTGTCTGAGACGTCTCTCCAGTTTTAGAATACATAGCTGCGGGCCCGGGCCTAATATTACCAAAACAAGTAAGATATACATGAGCGTGGCTGGCTGTTTGTAGTATCTCTGTCTCAGCAGACGCGTCTTTGAAAGGACTGCATCAAAATGTATAATGTCTGACTGCAGCACAAGATGCTGCTGCAAACTGGAAAAAGCCGTGGAGGGATTTCTCAGTTCAAAGAGGTAACATCTAGACTAGATGTCTAACTTGGCGGGTTCCACTTTTCCTGACCGAGTCAAAACATTCAATAGTATCCGTAGATCATGGGTTTTCTAAATGTAATAGGACTTGAGGTTAAGGTAAAGTGAGACACCAGTGCCATCTAAACAACTTCCCCGCAATAGGAGCTTTCGAAGTCAAGTTACTCCATCATACCTAGCAAAGCTGTCATCTTGACTAGGCAAAAACAATGAAAATGAATTAAAAAGTACTACCCTGCCTGTTCTTTGAATCGAGACTGCGTTCTAGGCACAACGTAGGGATCTTAGCCGCAGGCTTACAGGAGCTCGGGCGTCTCCTGAGTAGATTGGAATGATTGTCTAGTTGACCCCAACCATCAGGATTCCAAGACTGTCCTTGAATCAGGCTGTAGGTAAAAAAGACATTTCAGGTGGCGTAGAACTACCGATAAATGTTGTAGCAGACTCTTCATTTAGTCGTTGAGCTGAAACATTTTAGGTCATAAATTGACGGTTTACTGCTCTTAATGGAAGGTCGTAAACATAACGACAGGGGAGGAGCTGCACGGTACACGCTATTGGGCTTGCAGCTACGTATCAACCTCTTTACCGTAGTTGATCAGAACCAAAGACCGGTGTCCAAGTGCGGTACAGCTCCGTAAGCGCTTTAGCTTGAAAATCAGTTTGATGCAGATTTCAGCCAGCCTCTTTCGGTCCGGTAGACAACCAGAGACAGTTGTTGAGGGCCATGGTCGTATAACACCGGACGCGAAGAGTACGAGAATAACCTCATGTAGATACTTATCGCTATTGAGGGTCCTCAATTTCGTTGTGAGACGATTTCATAGCCACCGGGATGCTTCCCCTAGCTGCAGCTATCAATGCGACCTAAAAGATGAACACTTGCAGGCGCGCAACTCCGCTGAACTTATCTCGACTTTTGCTGAAACAGTCAGCCAGCCACAGATGTACGGTATCGTCGTTCTCGAAATAGTAGGTTCCACCGACGATGGTACGGGGCAGGTTTATTGTCAAGCAGCCGTATACCCATGGATAACTCGACTGTTTTGAGCATCATGATCATAACTTCGAAGTCTCTGAAACTCGTTTACCATTCAATAGTAACCTATGATTCTTATATAATGAAAGAACTTGTATTTCGGTATCCTGTCTATATGCTATGAGGCTATGAGCCCTGGCATAATCACAGTGAAGGAAGAATGGCCGGCGTATCCCATCAGGCTCTGAGCCAGCAGTACAAAGGGACGGAGAGATCGTTGAGTGACACGTATGAATGTCTTGGCGGCCATCCAAAAAAAACTATCGCATCAACTCAACATTTTGTGATGTGATTTGAAATGGCATTTGCCCCTGGCTACCATAAAGTGAGTTGAGAGACATTTCAAACGGCAGCAAGACAGTGGGCACACATCACAAGAGACATCTATAATCGCTGTGATGACTTGAAACATGATTGGATCAATGAGTTCGCTTAACTCTCTTTCAGGCTTTGGTTATGTACTCGGGCATTAAAGGCGAAAGCCACTCGAATGATCTATCAAAATGCAACATAGCTTGTTGTCTTGTCGACGCAACCTTCGAGGAGCTCGTGACCTGTCTCGGTTGGTATCATCGGCATTTTTCAACCTGACGACCCAATGAACTTACGTTGCGAAATTATTCCTTGTTTTTCTGTCTTCACCTTGGTTTGGTCGTGGAAGAGAGGGGGGATGTGATATAAAGGCATATATATTCGAGCACATCTCCCAGTTTTTTTCAACATTCGACATTATACAAACAATCCTCTTCCTCATTCTCTCGCTCCAAGTCGCAACTTCCGATTCTGCATCGCCATCATGTCTTTGTCTGTCAACTTTGTTGGGAAAAACGCTGTGTCCAGCGACCTAGGCGCTGAAGTCAAGCAGATCGAGTTCATTTACAAGGAGGGCAGTGCGACCATTGAAGAGGGCAACAAGGCAACACTCCAAGGAGAAGCGACTAGAGTACTAGTCACCTTCAACGATGGAGTTGTCAAACGATACGACGCCAAGGTCGGATATGTCTTCAAGGAGTATGTCGCCGCAAAGGTCAAATGTAAGACACCAACTCGGGAAACATGAAATGAGCTCTTCGTGCATGACTATCTTCCGATACTAACAACATTCATAGTCTCGGTTGCGCGTACCACCATTTCCGTGGTGAGCGAGGCTGGTGTTGGAGGCGAATTTGCGCTTATTACTTAATAATGTTAGCCATCGGTGGCTGTAGAATGAACTCCGGGCCAGACATCTAAGGGCTTACTGCATCAAAACACTCTTTTCATTCATTAGTTGCAATTAGGGTATTCAACATACCACTTAGGAGACAATGAATGGTTACACTCTTTTATACTTATACCATATTCGCGGCGTAATTATCGTGACGGGTATTAAGCTTGCTTAGATGACCTAGTTGAGTTCAAGAACTCAAATGATGTTTGGAAACTGCACTTTTCTTCTTTGATCACGAAGGATTAGGAGAATTCTGAGCTGAAAATCCATAGTAGCGTCGACTTAGGTAGAACAGCACGCCGAATAAGAGGAGTAAAACTTCTTATCTTGAGAGTAAACCAATCCCTTCCTCGGCTGTGTATCTTGGCTGAACGTGATTTGCAGCCTTCCTTGATCGTTTAGAACAACGAATAAGCTCTGCTCTATGGTAGTTACCCCCACATATCCTTGTGCGGACTTTTGTAGTGCCGGAATCAGAACCTGATCCAGCCCGCTTAGCCGTGTCAGGTGAAGATATCGTGTAACTTCCTTGAGCAGGAGACCGGAACCAAGAGTTCCTACGCAAATAGTCTTGCTTATATTGAGCTAGTTGAACTTCTTCATGTAAGCGACTACAGCGACAACTTCTCTACATGGTCTAGTTTGACAAGTTCACCTCTTTGAATTTCCAACCAACGACAAGAGCGCTCTCTTCGCTTCGGCGCTTAGATATCGTTGCAAAAGAAGTCGATTTGCAAACTTGAACAGAATTACTTGATTCCAATTCCATTCAAAGAAGATCAATCAGATCTACTGAATGATCTAAGCTTTATGACGAAATTACCCAGCTTTAAATATTTTGTATAGGAATGACCAAGGGGATATTTCGGTCCAGCAGCTTCAGCAGGTAACCTCGGAAAGAAGCCAAGGAAGAAATATTAATAACTAGACCGATCGTTATATCTACCTCTATCTAAATTATTTGAATTATCGACCCAGAAGACTTGAAATGGTTTGGCTTTAACGTTCTAGCGTAGCTAAACGACGTCTGTCTCGCTTAGTACTTCGGCATTTATCCACTTCGCCTTAGTAATTATATTGTAGGCGTCAAAACCCTTGCGTTGTTCTCGACTTTCATCACCTCATGTCTTGTAACGTTCTTGGCTTCTCGACTTAGCTGTAGATGGAAATTACGCAGTGTTACAGCGCTTACGAACTTAGCAACCACCAGAGTTAATATTTCATATCCACCCGGTGGTTGACTGAATGCATCATCTGTTCGAGGAGATCCAACAGCAGCTTCGACAGTTTAATTTCAATCACATCATTTTTGCTTGATCGGTGGGCTTTGGAATGTGTTCACTATCTCGTTACGGCAAGGACATGCGCGGAAGAGCTCGTTGCATTATGTGCGAGCAACGACGGTGGGTTGATTAGCTACATGAAATATAGTAAATAACTAATCTAGGCTGTTGCACCTATCATTGATACCACTCCTCATTTGAAGACACGCGTGAGTTTGCGAATCGCGTCTTATTTGTCGAACCAGTAGTTATTCTTCTCTGACTCGCAAGGTTCGTCCTGTGCTGGGGGAGGATTCTGCTGTTCCTCTTCTTGCGCCTGTTGTTCAAAGGCTTCGGCAGCACAGTCATAGGCATCATCGCCGTGCTCGTTGTTCTGTGTGTCGTCCGGCATGATGTTGTCTTAAGTCTCTGATGATCGGTAGCTTTTTATAATGCTGGTTAGCTTTGGCTCATCTGCAACTTGAGTGGAGCGACGTGCGTACTGGTCTTGAAGAGGAGTTCAGTGCAATTTCAGGGCTTGCTAGCTTCGGTGAGGAGTTGAAGAGTTGAGGAGGGGAAGAGAGAAATCCTAGACGCACAGCTTCAGTCTTATATACAACAAATGGACCTTGGTACAAAAGCAAGGCGGGGTTATTAAATGAGGCTAAAACAATAACAGGACTCGGAACCGCCAACGCAGTATGCATGCCGTACTAGGAGGAGGGGGGGAGGCATGTAGGTCATGGGTGTAGAAACGAGTGTCGTTTTCGAGATGCTAAAGCGGTATTCAATTGTAGCTAGGTCTTAGTCCCCGAGCTCGTACCACTTCATGCATACCCGAGACGGTCTAGACTATTCCGGATGATGCTAACGAGTAATTCGAATCAGCAGATGGAGGTACTGTGAGGTACATTTGGTTTGGTATTGACTAAGAAAGGATCAAGAGCCAGCCAAAGGAGCCGTCACGATCACTACAGTTCTCTGAGTTAAAACATTAGTACCCTGTCGCGACCTTGTACTCTTGGACTGAATCATGGATCGTATGTTGTCAAGTTCGAAAATAGGACGGTTTTGTGCAACCCTGCTGGTACAAATCTGACTACGGAGGCATTCACAGAGTCGGTTAGACGGGTGTGATGGGAAACATATTGTTTTGCCTGGCCTGACGAATTCGGACACAAGGTTGCAAGGTCTAAATGGATAACTGTCACTTTTTGGTGGTATCAGAGTTTTCGTTATCATGGTTCATGCTTATCCGGCTTGGTTAGGAGGTTGTCCTCGCGTATAGAATCATCTCAAACGTAGGCAGACTTGCTACTTTGCCTCATGACTGCATCGTTCTGCATTGTAGCTGC
This sequence comes from Fusarium continuum, assembly GCA_013184455.1. Lineage (NCBI taxonomy): Eukaryota > Fungi > Ascomycota > Sordariomycetes > Hypocreales > Nectriaceae > Fusarium > Fusarium continuum. The sequence goes on along the minus strand of JABCKB010000738.1, from coordinate 31,379 downwards.
TGCAGCTGTATATATGATCTCACGGACCTGACACTCATACCCTTGTAAAACCTATAATAATGCAGCGATGTTATTTGTGGTTGTATCTACTCCGTAGCCAAAGGTGAAAAGAAAGGCCGACTGCCCGAGCCTCGTTTGCTTTTACCCCAATCATAAATACGGATCACAAATGGCTCCATGTCCTCTCCTCAGCTCTCATGCGCGTGGAAATAAATCACATTACTAGTCCATATCATTGGCCAACCAAGAATGCAAAGACTTTTTGTGCATCTTAAGTCCTATGCTGTGCCCCATGTCCGCGTCTGCCTCGCCAAACAATGACACAACAAGGGGGCCGTCTTCTATGCAGGGACCTTTCGTACATTAAGCTAAAGCAGGCGTCTCGCCATGTTATGATCGTCATCGTTCTGGGCCTCTCGCATTGTAACCATGGAAGGCCCAAGTACTACTCGCCAACGATTGGCGGTTCCATCGGCCAAAGACTGGGACGACTACCGCGAAACGATAACCAATCTATACATTGACCAGAGAATGTCGCTACCAAGACTAACCGCGCATATGCGGTTAGAATTTGGCTTCAATGCCACGTTAGTATTTCATGGCGAGGGCTTTATGGGCAGCGGATCACCTCTAATCGTGGGCAGTGAGAAAATGTACAAGATACGTTTTACCAATTGGAGGCTCAAAAAGAACATGACAAGACGTCGCGCTCTGGAAGTGGCGAACATCAGCTTGGAATACATACTTGGTTCCGAAAACAACTCAGCAGCCGCCAACAAACTCAAGGAATACTTTCGTAGACAGCCGGAGACGAAACGCCGAGAGCTCTTGGATAGCCTTCTTCAGCCAATAATGGGCATAACGTCCAACAGTACTGTATCCCCAGTGTCACTTACACCACCGGCTGATATGCGAGCACAAGAGTATCGTTTCCATCTCCTCAGCACTTACGTGAAGGGATCATCGGAGAACGATTGGTGGCCTAAGGATGCCAACAACGGGTTCAAAAACGAGGACACTGTGCCGGCTTGGTGTAGTTCTGTCATGTCAGCTTCTGTATCCTTGAAAGATGGCAAAGAGAGAGAAGCAACGAGGTTTCTGCAGCATTTCGTCAACCAGGCCCCGGAGCAGCTTTCACGCCAAGACCCACTGATCTTCTCTTTCGTGTACACCTCCATACTCTTCTTCGCTACAAGTCGCCCAGGTGTGGCCCAATGGCTTCTTAACTCTCTCCACGATGCCTCAAAGAAGCTTCCCTGGGCCGCTTCCTCACACCCACTCCGACTTTTACTTCAGGTCATGCTCCGATTGGGACCGACGGGCATTGTCACCCATGCAAGCTCGACCATCCTCGCATACATCAACATGATATACGAAGCCCTTGGCATGGTCTATCCAATCATACAAGACATGATGTCTGACACCATCTGGCGACTCCTCCGCTATAAGCTCATGAGCCCGGAGGAGGTAACCAACTTGGGCCGCCGAGTTGTACTGGCTGCAGAGCTGCAGAGACAAGACCGGTGCAAGGATCATCTGAATTTGAAGATGCACCTAGCAGATGCATATCTGGAAACAGGAAAGTACAGTGACGCGCGTAGAACAACAGAGGAGATTGGGGACCCGAGATGCGCCGAATTTCGAAGTGAGCGGATGATGCCATCGTTGCACATGCTGATATCAAGGATCGATGAAGCAGAGAAGGGGCCCGAGTGCGCCACCGAGTCGGCTCTGAGAGCTGTGGTGAAGAGTATCCAGGTATTTGGGGAATACTCCGACTGGACTGTGAATACCTTGAGTTTCTACCGCCGAGCTCTTGAGCGTGCCGGGAGGATGGAGGATGCGCAGAAAGTGATGGAAGATCGTGATCTGGCGATTGAGGAGCTCTGCAACAAGCTAGAGACGTCTAACGGTACTGTCGATGATTGAATAAAGTCGAGGTCTTTGCATTTATCATCATGATTATATGTGTCTCGGCAAGGAAAGGGGACTTGGGGCCAACGACTGACTTACGATGCACTAACCTTCAATATCTGACTGCAACTACATAATATTGCGGCCATTGTTATGGGTACATATGTAGTAAAAGTCGTCTAAGTGACCGCTGTTATCGGATCTCTTAGGCGACTAACTCCAAGTAGGAGAAACAATATTAACCCCGACAATAGTGTGAAAAGCATACCATAGGAGCTGTTATTGACGAACTAATCACCCTTTTTAATCGTTCATTTTACTGATTTGTTTCTGCATCTGAAAGCGGTTATACTGGCTCATTTTTCAAACATCTTCGAGCGAACGTTTTATGCCTAAGAACCGATTCTTTGTCGAAGGAAGGGCCATCTCCCACAGTACGCTTCTTATGGCTCATTCTCGCGTAAACAGGTGTTAGTTGTAGGCCGTGGACAGTCATCGCAATACAGATGGCTTGACATGAGCGTTAGGATAAGCAAACAAAGTAGACATTCAGATCTAATATAAGGCTTCAAGCTTACTTTCCGATATTAAAGAGATGAAAAGTTGATGAAATCTTGGGCATGATATTTTGGCAGGCTCACTCTCCCAGAAGTCTCCTGGTGAGCAGACCAAGTGGTCCAATTTGTTCGACGCCATTCTGCTTAGAACCGGCGCAGCCAAGCGCTCCCCAGCCTTTCCATTGATCACAAGCCTCATAGTTTACAGAAAACCCTTGTATAATTCCTGAAATTATGAATTGGCTTCCTAGTTAGGTGTGAATACAGCCCCATATCTGTCGTCTCGGAGGCTCGGCTGCTCGGCCAGTCTGAAGACTCCGATCGGTATCGACTACCCAGTCACTACCACATCAAATCATGGCGTCTGTGGATCTCTTTATCTTGGATGTGATTCTATGATTGGCCTCTCCGTAAGCAAAAGAATTGCCGTAGATGTGATTGGTACATCCGAACGGATACAGTATTCTTTTTAGTACCAATTTTCACCTGTCCATACTTGTTCTTGTCTCCCCATTTTCTACCGACTGCATCAGAGCTTTTACTTCAGTTCGTAACTAATTGATCTACTATGCAGCGCCTTCCAGCTTTTTCAACAGCTTGGGTGGGTAGGATCCAATTGCCGCTAAGATACCTAGGACAACATAAGTCCTCCTTGACTACTCCACAACAAACCCGCCAAGCTTCCGACATTCGTTATACGTTGCCTGCACAGTGGTATCGCTCCCGTAGCCTGTTTGAGCTTGAGCAAAGGGCCATCTTCTCCAAGAGATGGATGCTAATCACCCACCGTCTTCGCCTCCAACGAAACGGAGACTTCCTGCGCTTCGAGGTCGCCGGACTGTCTTTCTTGCTGCTGCTAGACGGGCGTGGTGAGATTCGTGGCTTCCATAACGTCTGCCGCCACAGGGCGTTTCCCTTGGTAACGAAAGATCAAGGGAATAGCAGTGTTCTCTTTTGCAAATACCATGGTGTGTGAACGTCCTTATTTGATGAAGTTGCTAGAGATATGAAGTGTTAACCAAAGACCCGTAAGGCTGGCTTTACAGTCTATCCGGTCGCCTTGTGAGAGCTCCGCAATTTGACAGTGTCTCCGATTTCGACAAATCCCAGCATGGCCTGTTCCCCATTCACGTTCATATTGATCAGCGCGGTTTTATTTGGGTCAATCTTGAAGCCAGTGAAACGCCCAGCGAGGCCTGGTCCGATGACTTCCACGGCACGGACGTACATTCTGATGTGGCTGACATGGACTTGAATGAGTTTCAGTTTGATCATTCATGGCAGATGGATGGCGAGTTTAATTGGAAGACGTTGGTTGATAATTTCAATGAGGTGAGAAGGGGGCTTTTAACCAATTTACTTGAGAAGTTGGAACTAATACTGATGAACACGTCGAATTTTACTAGTGTTACCATTGCAAAACGTCTCATCCAGGTATAGCAGCAACTACCAACCTATCCAGATACGATGTCCAGGGCTCGGGGGGTACAATCAAGCACTATATCGAAGGCAAGCCGGAGCCGTCCAAGACTGTGGAGACGGCGCCGATGTATTACTTCCCAATCACTACTGTGACTGTCAGGTGTGTATTTTCAACTCTCGGTCTGGTAGGTCGACATAACTATCATGACGCATTATCTCTAACCAGAACTTGTTTAACCAGTCCATGGTACTTTTACCTGATGCGTGTCATCCCAAAGGACGCTACCACCGTCTTGATGCAGTACGAAGTTTATCGACCTAAGAAGGATAAAGATGGGATTTTTGCAAAAGTAGATGCATTCTTCAAGCAGGTCGAAGATGAGGATAGAGAGCTTTGTAACGCCGCGCAAAAGAACCTCAATGCAGGTTGCTATGTCGCGGGCCCTCTACATCCACATAACGAAAAGGTGCATTCCCTTTAACTTTGATGTCCTTCACAGGAACAACACGAGCTGATTTCGAATTTCAGGGCGTTCTATACTTCCAGGATAGATTGAGGACTGTTCTTGAGAAGCATGTTCGGGCAGAGAAGCTGGCCGGTGTGAAAATCTGGCCAGCTAGTCAGAAAGTGCCTATGCAAGGTATAGTTAAGGAAGATACTTGCTTTTGTGATAGTATGGAATCTTCTAGTAGTGACAATATGCCTGCTAAGACTACTTGAGTATAGTATATAATAAAAGTGTGCCCTATCCTAGTCAGACTAGATGTTTCAAGCAGCTCAGGGCCTAGGTCGCCCTGTGACAAAAACCATAAGTTCCGTCTCCATACCACCTACGACAGCATCCTTGATCCCACAACTGCGGGTTAATGTTGTTCGGGAAATAACAGTAAAAGTTTCCTCTGCCCCAGAAGTTGACAGTGTTGTGCATTGTGCCTATTCGAGGACAAGTGTCAGACAACCGTAATCAAGCGAATATTGTATCTCATACCTTGCTCTCGTATGCAACATCTTTCCGTGCGCAGCGAATGTGACTTATCACTTCCACCGGAGACAGGTGCCTAAATCAGCTATTAATGTCTTATCGAGGCCACTGATCAGGGTGATACCTACCATGCAAACGCATCCCATTCCTTGGATAAGACCTTGGCCACTCACAGACGAAGGATTCATCGTTGACAATAGTGCAAGAGTCCAAAGACTGAATGAGCGCATGTTTACTTAGCCAAGATTTGTGGCGGTGGATTGGTTTGAAAAAGGTAGTTGAATGTTAGACATAGGTCTGACCTCGTCTGAAAAGTGAGATATTTCCTGGAATTTATACAAACATACTCCAGCCACTCGGGGCCCCAGATCCCTTGTTCAAATTAAGGATGGCTATGCGCTTATGCGTTTGTCCTAATAAACACGCAAACAATTTCAAAAAGATTTAGTGTGGGCGGTCAAACTGGTCTATTGTGTTACAAATTAAAGTTATACTCTCCGCGACCCTTGCACCATTTTCCGCATGAGTAGATTCTGAGCTAAACCACTTGCCTTATCTCATTTGTACTGTATAGCTCCTTCAGACAACTGCCGTAATTGGTATCCATAGTTGAGAAAGTAAATTTGGTCAACACACGGTAGTACGGTAGACACCAGACACCTCATAGCGGCCCTATAGTCGGATGCAAAAGTTTAATTGCACTTCGTATTGGTAGTTCCCTTGTTACAATGCCGTATCAAATTCAATGTCATTTAGTATTTCCTAACACAGGGCTAGACCTTATTTAAATGAACTGTGGTGATATCTTAGCTCAAAATCAGAAACAGAGTTTCGTGAATCTCGCAAGTTCCCAACGATGATTGCAAGCCAGCTCATATCCACTGTTCCATGCTACGAGTCCTCCTTGACAAGTTCTCTCCGAGCTTCTGGATGAATGCACGAATCTTGATCAGGCAGCTGTGAGCATCCGCTCACTACACCGCCTTGGAAACTTGAGCAGACTGCGTATCCGCCTTTTGGTTACCCGTCGTGACGAGTTTTTAATTTGGAAGGCGGTAGAAAGTTAAATGCATCATGCTTTGTCTAGACAAGATGTATGTAACACTGTTTGAGAAACAAGACCGAGATACTCAAGCTAGAGATCCGGGTCAGATAAGGACGCGCTACGCAAGATCCTAGGCACCGTCGTACTCGCAGCCGAACTCGTTAAGTTACCAGCTGAAGCACCAGATACAACCTGGGGTTCAAACGGGGCAGAGTTCAACATTAGCTCCTAGTCTGTTGTGCGGTGATAGATGTCGGTGTGGACGACGGAGCACCTGTCCAGGTGGTGCACAAGTCAGTCAGTGATTTCATATTGGGAAAAGCTGTGCCAAGAAAGAGTTGGATTTGTGCCAACGAGGCAGAGTTCCATGAGCGGGTGGCTAGAGGATGTATCGAGTGACTTGGACAAAACCTTCGAGAGAACTTTTGCAACATCGAAGACTATGGGATGTCACTGGTGGAGATTGACTCGACCACCATTGGTAGGCATATTCCCGTTAGCCTCAAGTATGCATCATCGCATTGGTCCCATCACCTATTCAGAAGTAACGAGCGAGCTAACTTCTCCGACTCCCTGTTCTCCCTCCTTGAAGTCTATTTCCTTCATTGGGTTGAATGCTTGTCTATTCACCATCGGCTTGTATTTGCATCGAAGGCCATCAATGACGTTTATGCTGCTGCCATGGTATTTTTAGAATGCTTGTTTGAAAGATTTCCCCAACGGTTATGAGGAAAATGTTGATTCAATCGCTGTATCGCTAGACGGCCAGAAACTCGCTTCGGCTCTTCACCGTTGGATGCGAAACCATTTCTATGGAATTCTGTTCTGGCACACAGGAACAAGAGCTCACCTGACGAGATTTCCCTATACGCGAACAGGCTCTCGCTCTTGCCCTGACCCAAGATGGGAAGAATCTCCTATCTGCTTCGCCTCGTGGCAGACTTCTGCCATGATGCACAACGAAAAACAACGAAACACTGCCACTATTCGCCTCACTCGTCGGATGAGCCGTACTCCACAGCAGCGATACACCCACGTGGGATAGCCGCCGTGGCAAGAACGTAATGGAATTATCGCAAAGTCTACGAAAATGTCGTCTTAGTATACATTTGGGACTTCAACACGAGCGAAACCTTCGTCTTACCACCATTCTGAAAAGCTATAGTCCGCAGCATGGTCATCTCACCAGACAGTTCCCCCATTGCCCTCGCGCTCACCGAGGCCGGATGCAGCTATTTCAATGGCACAGTTCAGCTAATAAAAGCAAGGATCGGTTCATGAGATAAGAATCTCTCTTGATCAAGGGTGGATATACCGCAATGAACAAAGGTTTTTACAGATTCCGTGGGAGTAGTATCCGTCTTGCATAGCGTATAGTAACTGTCTTATTATGGTAAATAAGAAGGGAAAGTTACTAGTGGTCTGATTTAAATAGAAGGGCCTTGACCTTGACCTCACCAACACCCATGGCCATCTCTTCAAGTTGGGCTCTGATGGCCGTCCCCGAGCCTATAAGTACAGAGAAGGACCTCTGCCTGACCTGGCGGGTGTTTCGACCGATTTCCTTTCCGAGTTGAACCACTACCTCCAGGGCAATCAGCTAAGCGACCTCCTCGCGCTTGGGGTCTTCAATAGTATGGAGGGTCTGGTTGAGTTTGACCTCGGCCATAACGGAACTGCTATGCTCAAGCAGGCAAAGCCTGAAAGGATGTTCTATTAATAAGCCTTAAGAATATGGTCTAGGAGGGCAGTAAGAAGTGGTTTTACTTTTATTAATTTGTATCCTACTTGCGTTGTGGCTGCCTGGATGGTGTTGAGGCTGAAATGCTGCCTAAATGGTGATTTAAGGGCTTATTTGTGGCAGACCATAAATTCTAACTTCCCTAAATCTTGTATCTGTTTTGCCTTCACCCAAGACGATCCCTCCATGAACATAGAGGTTTACTCTGTTGAGAGCTGCATCCAGCACTTCTTCGACACTTGGACTACAGTTACACGGGCGGAATGTGACATTAAAGCCGCATCTCTTGTCGGTGGGACTGTGACTCCGGTGTCCATACAGGGTGTTTGGAGCTATACCGTCACTGGTGGGCCAGGTCAGAGAGATATTGTGCAGTTTCGCGCGGAGCGATCCAGGCTCGATATGACAAACCTCAAAATCGCCGAACTGGTTCACGCAAAGGATGTCCCCAGATGCGAGTATTATGGGCAAATCGGTAGCCAACACCCTTTGTCTATCTATGTGATGGAGAAGCGTGATGGCGTATGTTACATCCAGACAAGGGACACTTCATGGGAGGGTAAGGCGGAATTCGAGATGCGGCAGTTCCGGACTGTTGGTGACCTTGCAAGGTAGGTTTATTTGCCAGTCACTTAGGGTGTTGATTGTTTAACTCGATGGCAGATTCTTCGCAGCAGCATGGCGGGGAGCGCAGGAAGTATCTCCGTCCATTGTTGACAACTTAAACCGGGAATTTGAGAGTGATCTCAATCGACTATCCCAACGGCTGCCAGATCGCTTTACAGAAACACTGAACCTGGTTCGCCAGGGCCTTCCCAGAATCTTCACCCTTCCCTCTGTCATCACTCACGGTGACCTCAACGAAACCAACATTCTTGTTAATAATGCCGGCCAAATTTCTGGCGTTATTGATTGGGCGGAGTCGACGATCTACCCATTTGGGATTTCACTATGGGCACTAGAGAATATTCTTGGCTATATGGATGGCAATGGCTGGCATTACTATGTTAATGCTAAGGAGCTCCGAGATGAGTTCTGGCGGATCTTTGAGAGTGACATTGGAGGCATTCACGAGGATGTTAAGGTAAATATCCGTTTTGCAAGGATGGTTGGATTATTCCTACGATATGGCTTTCATCAAGATGGGGCGGCTAGAGGGAAAGTAAGGGACACTGATGTTGCCCTTAGGTATGCTGATGCTTTTTGCACAGAAGGTATCTGAGAAACAACACAGCTTAGATTAATGGCAAGAAAGAGCAGTTAGATGCTATGCATAGTGGCTTGGCTTACTCAGTGTACTAACAAATAATAAAAACTTTTATATTAATTTCTCCCTCAATAGTTGAGGGTAGAAAGAGGGCGGCTGAGTACCCTCAGTGGTTCATCGCGTCAAGACTAGAAAGCAGTGAGGCTTGTTTACTTTGACCGCCTTGGAAAGGTTGGTGGGGAAGGTATAGTAAAAGTTTACATAATTCTCAAATTCTAAATTCCTATTACAACGGCGCTGACATTTCGAAACTCATATCATAGTTAAAAAAGAAATCGCCCGCCAAGTCAGGAAAAAAGTTATCAACTCCAGATATCCCAGCATCCATTCCTTGATCTATCTCAACTCCCAACTGCGGTACAACATCTCCTGGAACAGGCGGCTTGACTGTCTGTGCCATCCTCTCCAAGCCACTAACCATCAGATTGGCCAAGTGCCACTTCCCAGCTGGCTGTGACCGAAACTGCTGGACTAATCCTGTGATCATATCGTAGACCTTGTCTCGTTCGACAAGATCGTGGTATTTCACAGCAACTTTTGTAAGAAACATTGAGGCAAAGGCCGTCATCGAGTGGACATACGACGGCATGCCAACTATGCCCAAGGCAACGTCGGGGTCATGTAAGAACTTGTCTATGATCGTTGTAGCAGTCGAGATAGCGTTGAGGGCACAGTCGAGAAAGTAATGTGGAACATGGTCGTCTTTGGATATACCTCGAAATACATGTGAGTACAGATAAAGCTGAGCAAAGTTGTAGTGCAGGACGATGCCTTTTCGTGGAAAGCCACCGATGCCGGGCCACCGCTCTGGCAGATTGTTAGTCAATGTTCACGCATAGCCAGTTTTTTAGTCAACCTACCTCGTACCTGGTCCGTCCAGAAAGCAAACCAATGATCAAGCTGCATTCGAAAGTGGGAGATGTGATTCAGGTGTAACCGTGGAACTGGCTTGCCCTTGTTGGTGCTAAACAACTCCCGGATGCTCCTAAGAATGCTCACGACGGCGACTTGGCTAAGTAGCCGTCGATCCTCCTCGTTCGAAACAGTGGAATGGAGGAAGTCCGTTGCTCCTTGTGTAGAAGCATCTTCTTGTACTATAGAAGGTCGCCCGTACAACGTCGCAAGCTGTTGGTCGCAAACACAGAGAATGTACCATATCCTGGCACATTCTGCATCATCCGTATTTGACTTTTCTATGGCCCGATCGTAGCTGTTATGAAGGTCATATTCAGCCGCTCGCCGTATGGCATGCCCTGAAAGCATCCAGGACAGATCGCTCAGCCAGTAACAGCCGATACATAACGCCCGCAGATAGTCCCTACTTAGTCGTCTTTCGAATATCGATGTCTCGAAAAGCCTTCGAAACTCGGAGCTGCAAACAGGATATACTGAATCCGCCGTTGGGTCGTGGAGGGCAGCAACTGTGAGAACTGCCACAAGGAGAAATTGGCTCTTTTTCCGTAGCTCGTTTAATGATTCGTAAGGACAACCAATGAGGTAGATATAAGGATCCAGTCGTTTTCTGTAGTATTCGAAAAGTCTTTCTGCATCGGACAAAGACACAAGGCGTCTTGTGATTACATCGTCGATGCCCTGATTTTGCTGTGCGTCAACATCATCCGGCGATCGAAGAGCCCGTAGTTTGGTAAGAGTATACAGTGAATGTATAGGAGCATATGGAAGGTCGTCGTCTTCTGTCATCAACTTGGGTGAGTTGTCACGAGACGGGACGTGATGGCCCCTATTTGATTGGCCAGGTGACTCTTCTTTAGACCCTTCTGCCGTCCCAGAGAATGAGCGTAATGGCGGCAACTCCAGGTCAAGTTTGCCAGCAACCTGCTTGAGGAAATCGTGCATTTGTTCGAGGTCTTGCACCACATCTTGCGAGAATCTGGCGTGTATTAGAAGTATCCAGTCTTGGAGATGCGAGGCAACACACTGTGACTTTTCGTCCAAGATGGTCTGTAGACTCTTGCCCAAGACACAGCTCAAATTCTTCTCTGCACATCGCCGACAAGGCGGACCACTCTCATCGATCAAGCATTTAATCTATCGAATTATTAAAACCAGACCATTGGTTCTTGATTCAGGCTTACCTTTTGTCTTCGGCACGCCGTACACGCCTTGACTTTTCTTGAAATCTGGGGAGGAAACGGCTGTTCGACATGGACCACATTCTCAGCCTCGGACCAGCTTCTTTTCGACATGGCGGTGGGACGTGTTCTTAAAGGAGTCGCTCCTGTTGCTTCCTCCATCCAAGTCGAAAAATAACATTTGTATATCAGCCCCGTCTGGTTGGCGGAGGAGTCGGATCCTGGTCGGGCAAATTAGACTATATGCGGGGTTTATATAATCCGCGGGCGCCTTCCGATGTCGTCTTCCGAGTTCACGATATGATATTTCCGCCGCGCACGCACCGATCAATCACCCACGATATCGGGATACCGGAGGGCTCTCCGCCGTGTATCTGACCGGAAGCGGGGCTTTGATTGCGATGAGTCGGTGAAAGACGGCGTCGGGTTCCCGGAATCAGGTCCACTTTCGCCGACTGCAAAAATCCTCTTGCTTCTTTCACCCGTGATGTCCTGATTTGGTCCATGTGATGAGGCGAATTTTCACTTATTAATATTTATCTTCCACATGCCTCGTTTGTCTTGCCTCTTCTCAGGCATCTAGTTTTCTTGCAGGTATCTAGGCTTATCCGGGTCATATCCGACAAGACAGTTCACCGTCTCGTTGCCCTCGCCGCTATCGTTGATCTGATCACCCTTGGGAGCACGCCACTGTCCCGTCAACTTTATATATCCATCCAAAGCATTGTTCAACGCATGCCCAATCTCAAGAGCCTCGGCTGCACGCGTATGAGAGTAATACGTCAACAAGCTCTGAGCCGCCTTCCGCTCCCCCTGCTTAATCATAGTCAAGGCTGTCTTCTCGACCCAGCCCCCGACCTGAGCGCGAGATGCACTCTCAAATTTCTTCAACATCTCCGTCACGACGGGGTGATACTTGTTGGGGTCTGAGCACATGTAGTACAACACACGCTTGAAGATGCGTCCAGCAAACTCAGAAGCCTCCTGGAGTTGGTAATCCGGGTTGAGGAAACTGCTCGAGGCACCAGTTGTCAAGTATCGGTGTTCGCCAAACTCGGGAGGAATGGACTGTACACCGAGCCACCATGGGACAAAGGGTGCTGCGACGGAGGTCGCTGGCGCATTCCAGATTCGCAACAAGTCCCGATCGATTCCAGGATGGAGGCTGACAATTTGACCGTATCCAGCTTCGTCATCAGCAATGCGAGGGTCTCGCACCCTTTCCATCAACTTGGCTTCGGTTAGGGGAACCATCTCGAGGGTGGCATTCTCCAGAGCAGCCTGCGACATGAACTTGTAGCCCCCATCGCGAGCTTTATAGCGAGGATCCTGAGGGCCGTAGACATCGAAAATGTTGAAAGGCTTGCCGGACTTCTCGTTCCACCAGCCTTGCTCAACAGCAAATGACACAATGTTGTCAGAACCAGCATAGTCTGGGTTGTCGGTAAAGTTGGTAGGGAAGTCCTCAATGTAGCCCGGGTAAAGAACCCTCACATCATTAGGACCAAGACGCTGGGCAGCCCAGAGTTTCTTTCCGCCGGCCATCTCCCAGACGACCCATCCCTCATCCTTATCGGCAATGAGATGAGAGTTACCGCCGTATGTCGCCTCACCGTACTTGGCCATCAGATCTCCAATAATTCCAACACCTTCACGGGCAGTGCTGGCTCTCTCCATCAGAATTCGGGCAAAGTCGCTGTATTGCACACCACGTTGAGGATTCGGGGTCATCTCGAGAAGCTCATCACGGTTATCCGCCCAGACATCACGAACCGTCACGCCCTTCTCGTTAAGGCCACCATTGGTCAGAGGTGCAGGAAAGCCCTCAAAGTCAGAGTATTCCATGCTCAGGTATCGGAAGGTATGCTTCACTTGGGGAATTTGGATGAGCTCTCCAGGAAAGGTAGCATCCTTGGTGACGCCTACAGTGATAGTCGAGTTGGGAGGGTGATCACGGGCTGGGAAAAGCTGAAGCCAATGGCTAGAAACCTCTTCTCCAGTGCCTCCGACGAGAACACTGCCGTCTTGAGTTAGATTCTTGCCAACGTAGAAGGCATAGCTAGCTGTCGCCGGACAAGCCAGCCAAAGAGTAGCCGCAAGTGTAGCGTAGTTGAACATGACTCTTTGCCTGGTGGCCACGGTAAAAGGCACAGCTGTAGAGGAGATGGTAGAGTCAGGACGAAAAGAGCGCATAGGTACCATCGTGGTTTACAAGTATATCTATAGCTTCGTTCCCCGCACGTGACCGTCGTTCAGTTACTCAGTAGGGTAGCATAGAGCCGAAATTAGCGTGGAGAGAAACTTGAGCTCTCTCCATAGACAGGCTCGACACAGCAGAGTATACCAGGTTCAGGCTGGTGATTGGTATCTGAAGGATCAAGCCATGACCAAGAATTAGAGTGGTTGGATTAGTTACGCCAGTTCCTATCTCAGTTGTAAAAAGGTAAAGAACGAGCAAATGACAGGTGGTACATTGCTTATCATGGAAATGAGAGTCTCGGCAAACTTGGTTTGAGTTATTTACCTTCGCCCACTGTAATCGTTAGGCGAAGTTCAACTGGAAGCTAACGAGTTCCAAAGACGAGCAGAAAAAGATGCTGTGAACCATTGACTGACTTGTGTATTTATTCATAAATAAAAAATAAACTATGTTCGCTCATAAATCACAAAACGCCTTAAATCATAATTGCGCCGCCCATCATGAATCATTTCCCTTAATCCTACAAAACACCTCTAGGCGAAAATAGATTCAAGAACCAATTCAAAGTATTTTGATCGAGGTTCAGCAGGAGCTGTCTTTTGAAAGGAGTTTGCCCGCACTGGTTCTCTGTTGTATCGACTTAGAGAGCGGCCCGCGACTGTAGCGCCTCCGACGGTCAGGATGACAGGCAGGGCCCTTGGTATGATTAGCATGTGTGTGTACTAGACTGATCGAGCGCGGTGAGATCCTTACTTGGGACCGACGTGGGTGTAAGTGGCAGCAGGGAGCATTGGGAATGGAGTCTTGGGATTGACCGTTGAGTGGTGTGGTTTTTGGCTGTAGGGATGTCCCTTATAAGAATGTCTTGCTTGTGTTGATGTTCGTTGATGTTCTCAATTCTGAGTGTTGATGATGGGCTATTGTACAGTGGGAGGCAAACGAGTGTTATATAACCCTGATTGAGATGCCATTTCTCTTGGTTTGCCTCATGGCTTATTGCCATCACACGTTTTGACTGCCGGTGGTTCGATGATCACCATTGGGTGTGCCGTGACTTTAGCTGGGGCGCCCATGTCGGGCATTTTCGGGGCAGGTCATTCACCCCATGGAGGACTGGGGCCAGAGAGTCTGGAGAGTTAGCTTCGGCGCAATTGCAATGAGATTGACCTGATTGCAATTTACGACTGTATTGCTCTAATGATCGAACATTGAAGACTATGATCTTGGCTCAATTGTCAGTTGTCTACTGTGAAAACATCTAGTATAAAGTTTACAAGCAAACCTGCCAAGAGTCCAGAACCATGTGATGATCAGCCACGGCACCCACCGACGCTGTCTGTCTGGTGACAATTGCAACTACGTCAGATGGCTGATTGTCAGTCAATCTGCTACCCAGAAACTCTAGAACCTGCTGATGGAGTACAGTAACTCACATCTCGGGATCCCGGGATATTCTCGCCTCGCCCTTCCCCAGGAACACTCACTCATCGGTGGTACATTTCCACAAGCAACTTACGAGCATACCTGTAATGCTACACTGAATCTTACAACTTCCCCGCGTTTAATATCTATCATGGCCTGACTGATGCTGTACTCTTGGAGTAGAGATCTTGTTATTGGTCAGTTTCATTGCCGTTGAAATGTCCGACCTGCTGTATCCGGGCAGTCTTTAATTGTAGGTCACAACCACCTATTCAAGCTGTTTTCACCCACTTGATACGTCAATGATGAAACGATGAAAAGCTTCTGTAGACCTATGAACTACTTTAGATCTCTGGACATATTCCTCCGGGCTTTGGCGGTCATACGATTCGCCGACTGTTGAATACTACCCCAAGCAGTTGCGAACTGACAATGGAAATACTGCCTGGTAATTCCATGCGACCAAAGACAGGACACATGAAAGCTCTACGAGAGGCAACGCAAAGTTATCTGAAGGCTCTGAAAGTTCTTTTCAACGTTCTCTTTCCATACTGTCCCGATAGCACAGGTGAATGAAAAAAGAAAGTTAAAGACAGTTGATACATGGGATTTCGGGACGTAAAAGAAAGCAGAGGTCTGAAAGAGAGAGGCATCATAATGGTCAAAATTAATAAAGTATTAAGGGAACAGGATGCTACTACCACTGATACACCATCTTGACCCAAGCAGTCCCGTAGCTGAAACTAGGCTACATAGAGCCAATATATGGGACAAAGTTAAGATCTAACCAGAGAATTAATTAACCGTCATTTTAGATCATTCGGTCTTATCTATCGCTCTTGACATAATCTACAAAGATAGTAGTAGACCAGTAGATGGAGTACAAATGTCTATAAACATAGTACACAGGAGACGCGGAACAAGAATGAAAGGGGCATTTATAACTGGCAAAGGTTTGCAAATATATGCAACGACCTCTACACAAGCTTGTGTTATTGTTTCTCTCTAGCTGGTATCCCATTCCTTCCTTGTTTGAGTCTGAAATCCTACTAGGACAGGACCAACAAAAATGACAAGACTGGGATTCGAACCCAGGCCCCTTTCGAGACTGCGAATCGTTGCTAGTTCATATCGAACCTGAACACAGCGCCTTAGACCGCTCGGCCATCTTGCCTTGAGAATTATCCGCGCAAGTTTGTATAACAGGGCCAAGCAGAATTGGCTGGTCGAACTCACATTGAGGTCCCCCCCCAAAACAGACCTTACATTGGTACAGAGCCTTCCAATAGTCTGTGAAAGCACTGAAGTTTAACTTCTTAGGAACGATCTACTTATCTCGTGATTTGTTTTTGGTGAGGAAACCTAGTGACAGGGGTTTAAGGACGACTCCTATATAATGCTCATAGTTGGAATGGATTTCCTATGAACATGGATTAAATAGCTGCCAGTGATAGTCTTCGTATAACACGTGGAACACTAAGCTTTTGCTGAACTGAATTCTAAGACCCTGGGTTCTTTTAATGAACCCAGCTTTGTCCACGCTATTAACGCGGAACACACCTGTTGAGGGAGAGTGTGTTTGAGCACGAGACTACCCTATAGCCTTTGCAGCGGCAAATGGGAAATGACAACGGGTTCATGTTGTTTATACAGACGAGACCTCATTTTATCAAGTTCTGAAGATTTCGAATCATTATAGACTCAGAAATTGCTAAAGTGGGCATTACCATCCTGTAATTGTCAGTTCTATCCGTAGACGTGCAATTCAAATCATCTTTAAACTTCGCTCGACTCGCCCGGTAATGCCGGTCTCAAAGAGCCAACAAAGCATCGATGATGGAGCCCATAGCCGCAGAGTTACTGAAGTGCGTGATTTTGAAGTCGAATTAATAAGGAAACACGGTACTGTGATGTCATTGCCGTTCCGTTCGACAAAGCCGATGCCATCTCGGTGCCGAATCGCAGCCCCACCGCAAGCCGGGCCGCCGATGGAGGGTCCCAACGGAAGCCAAGAGGCTTAGAAACACCTCGTCAGAGCCCGGCTTGTCCGACTGCCAAACGAGCAAATCTTACTCAATAATGAATAGATAAGAAAAGCTCACATAACTGACTTCATTATCAGCGCAAAATCCGTAACAGCTGAACAGCAAGCTAGATAGCGCCAAAACGTCAAAGCGGAACGATGACGGCAGAAGCGGCACGCGAACCAAGGTTGGTTCCTCGGTAGCAACGGAACCAGAGAAATGACGACATCAATTCAAGAATACATAAAATATCTACACGCGCAAGTTCAACTACAGATTTTCAGCCTCGGGTCAGGTACAGCACGACATTCAACATGGCATCAAAGCATTCAGACGTGCCCAATTTCACAATCAGCGACTATGTCAAGTTCTTTGGCGCTGGCGCCCTCGCGGCCACATCTACCCACGGTGTAAGTCGCGTGCTTCACTTGCGTTCAATCGCAAACTAATAATTTGCTCAGGCTGTGACGCCAATTGATGTCGTCAAGACACGAATCCAAGTCGACGATGCCCTGAAGGGCTACAACATGTTATCAGCAGGCCGCACCATCGTCGCCAAGGAGGGCGCGTCGGCGCTGCTCACAGGCTTTGGCCCGACTGCAGTTGGCTACCTCGTGCAGGGCGGTGCCAAGTTCGCCGGCTATGAGTACTTCAAGAAGAAGTACATCACCATGCTTGGAGGTCCTGAAAAGGCCGTCGACTACCGAACGGGCGTCTACCTGACTGCCAGTGCATCGGCCGAGTTCTTCGCCGATATCCTCCTCTGTCCGCTCGAGGCCACACGAATCCGACTCGTCTCGCAAAGAGGATATGCCAATGGCTTGTTGTCAGGCTTTTCAAGAATGGCGCGCGAAGAGGGCTTTAGAGGATTCTACTCT
The DNA here is from genome assembly GCA_013184455.1 of Fusarium continuum. Lineage (NCBI taxonomy): Eukaryota > Fungi > Ascomycota > Sordariomycetes > Hypocreales > Nectriaceae > Fusarium > Fusarium continuum. The sequence continues at coordinate 13,833 of JABCKB010000738.1, read as the reverse complement.
GGCTTTATGCCCCTACTGTTTAAGCAGATTCCATTTGCCGTCGGCCAGTTCTCGGTTCACGAAGCTGTCAACGAAGTCATCTACCGTGCCATGGGCCCCGAACGCAAGGACAAGCTTACGCAGCTGGAGTCTACGGGAGTGGAGCTCACATCAGGTATCACGGCTGGCGCTGCTGCTGCCGTGCTCTCTCACCCTGCCGATACCCTTTTGTCAGCCATCAACAAGGGCGCCGGCGACTCAAGCCAGGGCGCGACAAGCCGCATGTTCCAGCTTGCGCGCGAGTTTGGACCCAAGCGATTGTTGCTTTCTGGACTGGGGCCCCGTGTGGTAATGACATGCGGTCTTGTGGGCGCCCAGTTCGTCGTGTACGCGCAGTGCAAGGCCTTCACGGGAGCGCCGCCAAGCATTGAGATTCACAAGGAAGCGTCGCTGTGAGATGAGGGCGAAAATTAATGAATGGTTAAACGAACAGGATGGACGGCTTTAGAATGGCGTTGGTGCGATAGATTGGATGGAATGAGACTTGATTGAGCGAGTTCCGGTGCTACAATAGAATTAATTAAAAGGTCTAATTCACTCACAATCTTGTCTTGGCAACCACATTCTTGAGGAAGGCTCACTTGTTTCAGGGCCGTGCCGCTATTGAGCCGCCTATTCATGTCCCATCTGGGTAGCTGCGCCGTAGCATGCTGCGCACGGGCCTAGATCTGATCTATACTCTTTTCGGGCGTTTGAGATCTGTCAAGAGTGGCGGAGCTGTGGCGTTGAGAATTCAATATGCAATAGCTATTAATATTTTAACCCATTGGTGCTTGCGTGTCTTAAAAAAAAAAGACAAAGAGTTACACATCATTGCAGAAAAATTGACAAAGAGAGAGAGGAATTTTGTTGAAAATCAATATTTTTAGCATTTGGCTAGGCGCCAGGATCCTGTCGATCTCGTCTTTTAGAGTAAATCGCTAAAGTGAGGAGTACCTGAACGATACTTTTTAGGTTGCATTGCCAACTGGCCTCGCCGACAATGTGGCGCAGCTAGGGGGCTTCTATTTGGCAGGTGGCCGTGTGCCTGGTCGTGCAATGGTTCCCTTCGAGGCCGGCCATCCCCAGCAACTCCAGCGCAGGTCCCCTATTTTTTGTCAGGAACTTTAGGGGTACTTGGCTGGTAGTATCCAGCAGGAGGCCACGACATCACCACCAGAGTAGCCCTGGAGCATCTCTTTGTTCTCCTTTACCTTTATCTCCTACCTCTTCTCCAAACTCTGATCCCACCCCGTCGACAATCGAATACGAAAACCACCGTTTTCGCTCAACATAAGCAGTGCGAACTGCGCCGACAATTACCTTGGTTGTACCAAGCGCATCAACATTCTTGTGTCCTGCGCGTGGGTGGCAATACTGTCGCTGTCAGCTTCGACTCAATTACGAACGCTCGCTTCAGCAACTGACCTCTTTGCTCGTCTCAGTATTCGATTCATTCTTTACCGGCCGTCTGAAATTACCTGGATGTGTTAAACTAGCTCCTCGCCTCGCATCCCCCTTTGCGCTGCAAAGGTTCCCTTCCTTTCGCATCAACATGAAGATCGCTTCGCTGTTGAGCCTCGCAGGCTTCACGGCTCTGGCTCACGGCTCCAGACCAACTCGAGACTACGCATCAAACGATTACTATGTCCTGCATCTCGACAGCGCGACGACGCCCGACCAAGTCGCCAGCCGTCTCGGACTCGCTCATGAAGGTCAGCTCGGTACGCTCGACGACCACCATGTTTTCCGAGCCCCCAAGGTCGATCACGACATTGTCAAAAGAGAGATTACAGAGCGCAAGAGAAGGAAACGAAATCTAGGGGGCTCCGATCCAGTTGATGGCATTCTCTTGTCCAAGAAGCAACGAGCTCGACAGCACCTTTTCAAGCGAGAGATCCCCCCAGCCCCGAGAGATTGGCTTCCTCATCTAGGCAATCGCCAATCACCAAAGGATGCCGTAGCTCGAGATTCGGCCAGTCAATATCAGGCAACAATCATGAAGGAGCTGGAGATTCAGGACCCCATCTTCAAGGAGCAGTGGCATCTCTTGAACCCCGTTCAGCCTGGCCACGACGTAAATGTGACTGGCCTTTGGCTCGATGGTATTACAGGAAAGAATGTCACTGTGGCAGTGGTAGACGATGGTCTTGATATGCACAGTGATGATCTCAAGCCTAACTACTTCGCCGCTGGCTCCTGGGATTTCAACGACAACGGCCCCGAGCCTGCCCCTAAATTGGACGATGATCGACACGGTACTCGCTGCGCTGGTGAGGTGGCAGCTGCTCGCAACGATGTCTGCGGTGTGGGTGTCGCCTATGATTCCAAGGTCGCCGGTCTTCGAATCCTCAGCAAGCTGATTAGCGATGCCGATGAGGCGGAAGCGCTCATGTACAAGTATGATGACAACCACATCTACTCATGCTCGTGGGGTCCTTCCGATGATGGCCAGACTATGGAGGCACCCGATGTTGTCATTCGAAGGGCGATGCTCAAGGCGATTCAGAAGGGCCGTGGTGGCCTGGGTTCCATCTACGTCTTTGCTAGCGGTAACGGTGCTGGTTCCGGTGACAACTGTAACTTCGATGGATACACCAATTCCATCTACAGCATCACAGTTGGCGCTGTCGACCGAACTGGGCTCCATCCCTACTACTCAGAGGAATGCTCCGCTCAGCTGGTAGTTACCTACAGCAGTGGAAGTGGTGATGCTATTGTAGGTTCAACCTTTCGCCTATTTCATGAGTGTCTTGACTAACCAGCTCAGCACACTACCGACGTTGGAAAGAACAACTGCTACAAGGCCCACGGTGGTACATCTGCCGCGGCCCCCCTTGCTGCTGGTATTTTTGCGCTGGTTCTTCAAGTCAGACCCGATCTTACCTGGAGAGACCTCCAGTATCTTGCTATGGACACCGCTCTACCAATTGAAGGTGACGAGTCCAACCAGCAAAACACGACGATTGGCAAGAAGTTTAGTCATACCTTTGGATATGGAAAGATTGACTCGTGGGCTTTGGTTGAGAAGGCAAAGGATTGGGAGCTGGTCAAGCCCCAGTCGTGGTACTTTTCTCCCTGGATCCACGTGAAGAAGTCGATTCCCGAGGGCCGAGATGGATTGAGTGTTGCGTTTGAGGTGACCAAGGACATGCTCAAGGACTCCAACTTTGCTCGCGTGGAACATGTCACTGTTACCATGAACGTTGAGCACACTCGACGTGGTGATCTTAGCGTTGACCTCATCAGCCCTGAAAATGTGGTGAGCCATCTTGCGGTTGCACGAAGGAGCGATGCCAAGGAGGAAGGATATGTTGACTGGACCTTTATGAGTGTTGCTCACTGGTATGTCTTTCTCTACCTCTGTTCTGAATATTCTAACAACTTGTAGGGGCGAAAGTGGTGTTGGCAAGTGGACAATTGTTGTTCGAGACACTGAAAAGAACTCGTTCAAGGGCAAGCTTACCGACTGGCACCTGAAGCTTTGGGGCGAAGCTATCGATGCAGACAAGGCAACTCTACTGCCCATGCCCAACGCAAACGATGATGACGACCATGACAAGATTGTTGCGACTACATCACTCCCCGCCTCTACAACAACAGCCCCTCCTGCAACCAAGCCTACTCTGATCGAACACCCCACCGATCACCCTGAGCGACCTACCAAGCCTGCTCGACCTAGCGATACCGAGCAGCAGAAGCCCACAAGCACAGAAGAGTCTGTACAGGAAACGACAACCGCCTCGTCCTCTTGGGTTTCTTGGCTGCCCACGTTCGGCGCTTCAAAGAAGGCACAGATCTGGATCTGGGGTGCTGTCGGCCTCATCGCAGCCTTCTGCATCGGTCTGGGCATCTACTTCTGGATTGCCCGTCGCAACCGTCTGCGCAACAACTCCCACAACAACTACGAATTCGAGCTGATCGACGAGGAGGAGGCCGAGGGTCTTAACGCAGGCGAAAAGGCCGCCGGCGGCAAGGCTCGCAGGACTCGTGGCGGAGAACTTTACGACGCTTTTGCCGAGGGCAGCGATGATGAGCAGTTTGAGGACTACCGGGATCACCGCGAGCGATCTAATGACGGGCTGCCTGGCGACGACACCCAGCACTACGCTGTGGGAGATGACAGTGACGACAGCGATGACGAGAAGGCTGAGACAAGACCTTTGGGCGGCGGACGATGAGCAAGGGATCGGAACAGGCAGAGAGAGGCAAGCTTTGGATCACGACCCGGGCACCGTAGCGAGCTGACCTTGGTGCTATTTTTGCATGGATAAGCGGAGTTTTGTGTCGATTTATCTATGCTGTTATAATGTCTTTCGTCAATAGATGTTGGATTGGCGTTTGGTTCAACAAATCGAAATTGGAAGGTTACATCATTACAAGCTGTTAATGAAGATTCTGTGATACAGTGGAAAGATCTTGAATGACATCAATCAACTCTTGGTTGCAGCAGTGATTCACCCCGAACCCATCCACTTCTACCTTATCTACAGCTCATCACTGTTCCGTTCCGCGCACAACCTGCCATGGAGATATGTCTATTCCAGCCCGGCGACCGCACCAGTCAATCCCGCCTCATCTCATCTTGAACCCAAACGCCATATCCTATAAACGCCACTCTTGAAAAACAATCCCTTGCTTGTTAAGCGCTCACAATACCCTCCTTCTCCATCTCCTGCACGTACTTTTCCCAGATACCAGCCACCTCTCCATAAAACTCAATATGCGCATCTGCCAGGCCGCCCAGCTGCGACTTCATCTCGATCCTCTTGATGCGCTCAAAGTCGGCTACTTCCTTGACTACCTCGTCGTCAAACATGTCGCTGGTCTTGCGGGCGCTCTCTACTTCGTGCGTGAGTTCCTCGACGCGGAGCTCTAGCTTGCGCGTCCGCTCTCGTCGGGCTTGCTCGTGGTCTACGCCACGGACGTCTTCGATCTTGGCGCGCAGAAAGCTCCCCGCACCTGAGCCGCCGCCGTGGCCGGACTGCAGCGTGTCGCGCTCTGTCGTAGACTTGTTGAGATACTCGATTAGTTGTTCGTAGTCGAGCTGCTTCTGCTCTCGCGCCTTGAGGAGGTTCTTGAGCGCGACGGAGTAGGCCTGCATGTCTCGTAGCGATCCGAGGTAGTCCTGGTCGGTAACGTCCTTTAGCTTTCGCAAGTGAGTTGCCGAGTCCTCGATGGAAGCAGAGAAGCCGTGGACAGCAGGCTCAACACGAGGCTCAAGAGGGATGAGTTTCTGAAACTGCTCCGCGAGGTCACGAAGGTCCACCTCGAGGTCCGTCTCGCGCCGAGCTACACGAGCAATGACCTTTTCGATGTGACCAAGATCATCATCAAGCTTGTCGCTCTTATCCTTGACCTCAAGAAAGCGACGGTCCGGACGGTGCAGTTTAGTAAACGCATTGATGAAAGTATCGGCGAAGTTGTCAAAGACCCCGGCAGACCCGGGATCACTAGCAGAGCTACCGCGCGCACCACGACTGCGCATAGTAGCGTTCCAGTCAGGACTCTCGAGGAAGGTGTGCAGGATCGGGGCGCGGCGCAGTGTAGGATGAAGAGATAGGCGGATGAGAAAGCGCTGCAGAGAGTGGGCGCGTCGAGCGGTAAAGTCAGAACCGAAGCGGTCACCGCGGACATACTCCATGCGCTGCTTGTCGGGTAGAGGAGGGACGGCGGCAGCGGGATATTCACGGGTGAGCTGCTTGTAGAGGAAGACGAAGTCTGTGAAGCGACGGCGGACGGTGGTGGTGGAGCGCTGGAAGGCGGAGAATGTAGACTATAATGGTCAGTATTTGAGAGCGATACAAGATGCTAGTGGCGTACGTTTGTGGTGATCAGATACGATACAAAGGCATCCTTGGTGCCGTCATTTTCCTTGATGGGCGTACCAACAGTACACTCAAGCCTCTCGTTTCCCAGCGAGGGGGCATCTCTCTCCAGGCCCGTCCCAGGCGCATTCATATCATGACCAGGTTCCTCGGCGGGCGGGACACTGCGGGAAGTTTGGTCGTGGACATGTTCGCTCCACGAGACGTTTGAGAAGTCGTCCTGTTGTTGTTGTTGTTCCATGGCCGTCATTGCGGGGGCAGCGCGAGGCCAATGTGAGAAGTCGCAATGTGAGGGCGTCGTAGGCGATATCGTAGTAGATGGTGAGAGGCAGAGACGCAGATGGATAATCGACAAAGAGGTGTGAGGTCCAAGTGGGCGGAGTCGGTGGGATTGAAGCTCGGCGAATGCTAAGTTAAGTGGTTACCTAGTGGTAAGTGGTAAGTCGACGTGGGGAGCTGGGCTGGGATGGGATGTCGAGTGGCGCAGAGACTACGGCGAGATAGAGAGGGGCTTGTAAGCTTGCATGATACATGTCAAGAAATGCCTAACGATCAAGGGTTTTTGATTCAGAACACTTGATACGCTATTTTGCATAGGTTTGATTGCCCTTTATGTTTTTAAACGTTTAGTTATCCCATCTTCAGTGGTCTTGGCCAAACTTCGCCGTCGCTTCTCACGTACCCCTCTACCAGGATCTGCAGCAGCAAAGACGATGACGCAGCTCAGCCAAGGACCTAAGGGTCTGTCTTGTAGGCATCAGTTACCACCAACCAAAAACAAGGTTATGCTAGAAGCAAACAGCTCATATTCCTCATGCTGTTTGTAGTTCAAAAACATTTTATATACAAATAAAATCATTCAGTAGAATCTATTGCTTCCCAGTGTCGAGAGTGGTCTATCCCAAACAAGTAGTAGTTAATCTCTGGTCCTCTCAATGTCGGGGCCCGTTTTGATACAGCGCCTATCCCATCCCGCCTTGATGCTATACCATACCTTACCTACCATACAGTCATACATATGAAACAACACAACCAAGTCATGGTACATGGAGCCCTGAAGCTCGTTCTTCCTCGCACCTTCTCTACTTCTGCTCCTTTGATGATCCAGAGCTTGCCTGGATCTCCTTCTCTAGTGATGCGACAGACTCAGCGGCCTTGGCCAACTCCTTCTCGGCCTCGAACATCTCACCAGCCTGCTTCGTACCGAGACCCTCAGCCTGGGCTTGAGCAAGTCTCTCCTCCTTCTCATCGATATCATCTGTGTCTCGGGGGGTGGCGAAACCAGAGCTCTGGCTTGCCTCATCCTGCTCCGCCTCATCCTCGATGAGATCCTGCTGCTCCCTGATAACCTCGAGTCGCTGCTTGTTGGTGGCGGCACCCTCGGCGCTGTGAACCTCGAGCTCAATCTCGTGGTAGAGCTCCTCGGGAATGGCAGACATGACACCGATGAGCGCCTCAATCTGGTTGGAACCCTCGCCAGAGCCCTGGCCGTACATATACGCATTGCTCAGGACGAGGAGTGTCGAGGGGACGCCCTCCTTGAGTCGGAGGTCGAGCCAGGTCTGGAGATCCGCTCGCATGCGCGCAGGGGAAACGCTGTGTGTTCGGATACCACGGGCGGCACAGGCTCCCTGAAGCTCGGCAACAGTCAAGCTGTCGACACCCTCGTAGCTGATGGCCTTATCGTCACGCTTGATCTGTCGCATGCGGTGGCGAATCTGGTATCGAAGCATCATGTCGGTTCCGAACGTGTTGAGGTTCATGTACCGGCACATGGAGACGAGCTGAGGTCGTGACAAGTTGTCCAAGGTCATGTCATCCCTAAAGACTTTGCACACCTTGATAACGTCCTGGGCTGTAGGGGCCTCGCCCGTGGCGCGCACCTTGCGGAAGAAGTTTGAGAACTCCTCTCTTTGTGTTGTTGCTTGGCTTAGTGGTAGGCCCTCGCCGAGCGTCTGTCTCAAGAATGCACTGACTTCCTTGCGTGTTGATCGCAAGAGAGTAGCCTTGGCCTCCTTTGACTTTTGTCCCTCAAATGTACTGGGGAGCATGTTGGGGAAGAGCTTAAGAGCGATGGGCAGGAGTGCCTCACCAAGAGGCACGATAATGAAGACGGAAAAGGGCACTAATCGGCCAAGATCCTGAACTGTTCGCCGCAGCTGCTTGTTCTCACGACGGGTGAGCTCGTATCCGGCTGCCATCTTGAGGGCCAAGCGCCAGCTGATCTTGATCTCAGCAGCGAGCAGCTTTGAACCATCCCAGTAGTGGTGAGCCTCCTTCTTGACCTTCTCCCAAAGAGTGAGCTTCTTCTCCTCCTTGGCCTTTTGAGCGGCATCAGACTTCTCCATCACACCCTCCTTGGTTGCCACAATCTCTTCTGTGTCGGCCTTGGGGGTGGCTTCGGCGTCAGCTGGCTTCAGAACTGCAGCCCCCTTAGGGTTGGGGTCAAGTTTCTTGTCCTCCTTCTTGGCGACCATAGACCCGCTAGTATCCTTAGGGAGCGGCTTCTTAGCCTGCTCGGCATTGAATCCCGGGGGCGGGCCGGAGACTGAGGTGTCGGGACGGTGATGCTCGGTGCTCATTGACCGAGGGATCAATAGAGCGATGGCTGGGATTTTGGCATGACGACTGACGTGGCGACCAAGAAGGGCGGGAGTGACACCTCGTGAGAGAGCCCGGGCTTTACAGGGAATTAGTACGTAGATGACAGCATCGAGCAAGGAGATGGTGCTCACCATTTCCAATCAAGGGGTTCCGGGCAACCGCCCTGCGAGCGACGTTGGAGGAAGCGCTCATTGCGAGCTGGAGTCGAGAGTAGAGGGAGAATCACAGATGGTGGATAGGGTGTAGAGTGTTATTTCTGGATTTCGGCGCAGCGTAATCGATATCGAGTGGAGAAGGCCCAGAGCAATGCGTAAGTTGAAGATGAAGATGAAGGACGGACGAAGTGGATGCAAAGTAGAGATTCTCTAAGAGAAGAGGCGCTGCCCGCTAATGGCGAATAGGTGTGTTGGTATACAGTACTGTTCAACGAGAGCAGTGCTTGTGGTGATGGGATTGGATGAATGTCAAGTACATCTACGGAGTACCAGGCGGAGAGTTGGGCTAGCTCAGTGTTCCGCCGACCGGGGTTCGCCGCATTCGGAGCGGAACGACTTTTGTTCCGGCAGGGCTTACGCTGAATGCATCCAATCCAATCCCTGCTCTCTGCGTGCGATTCACAGGGGCTCGCGTCAACAGAATCTAGAAGAACATGCGTCACGTGATCTGGCGGTAGTGCCGAGTGTATCCTTTTGTTGGGACTACCTATGAGGGAAAAGAGAGATATTCCATTTCCCCTCCCCTGCATGTGATTCGGCCAAATGGCCGTCGCTCTCAACAATGGATAAAGCCCGCTGTTATCTCCGCCGTGCGTCTTTAACTGCTGAAATTTACCGGAATGCTCTGCCGAGTTTCTGCTACGCGAGCATGTACAGATACAGAGATCAGGCCTCATTTAACGTGAAGATTGTCAATAGGTTGCCGGTTGTCTCTATAGTGATAGTCTGAGTTGGCATGGTAGCATTGACCAGTCGTCCGGGGAATAGTGAAACATCCTGACACTTTGAACAGATCCCGTCTTTTGTTTGATTGGTTTCAGCACGCACGCGCTATTGCCGGGCTATTAAGCCGTAGTCGTCTCCACGGACCACGACCAAGATGATCAAGACACTTGGTCTCACGTGTATCTATTCGTACATGCCAAACATGGCCTCATTATGTATTCATATTATGGTGCAATGCTGACTTACGGCTCACTGTAGCCGTGTTAACTGGCAAACAAGCTCAGCCGTTTCTTTTGTTACTCCAAGCATAACTCGAGGTTGCAAACGCTCATTCACGCACCATCAGAAGTCTACTGGTAATCAAAACGCTCATTTCTCATTAAACACCCCTAGCCGGAAAAGAAAGAAGAAAAAGCTATGTCATTATCATCTCACCATCGTCTCATTCCCTCCCCAAAGCCCTATGAACCCTCACACGTATCCTTATACCGCAATCCATGTCCAAACTTGAACAGAGCCTCCGTATCATACGGCACATCCTCCAAAGCCGCTTCCGCTGCAGCCTGAGACAAAGGCAAGTCAAATGGCAAACGCCCCTCGGGGCCCCAGCCATCTGTACCAAAAATCACGTCCAAAAACGCATCGTGGCTGCTGCCGTAGCTACCGAATAGCGCCGCCGCATTCTCGGCAATCTCGGGGATCGCAGCGGGGCGGTTGAGGCGGATGTCCACAACAGTCGGGACAGTCTCGTAGATCTTGGCCTGGCGCGCCTTTTCGGTCGTGTTGAACTCGATGCTGCCGTTGTTGATCATGGCAGGAAGACCCCCGGCTGTGGTGGGCTTGAAGGGTGATGCGATGCGCAGGAAAGCGTAGTCTGCGTCCTTGGGCTTGTCTACGACGGTGAGGTTGCGAGCCTTGAGAGTCTCGGGCTCGATGCCCTCGATGTAGAACTTTGCGTCGAGAGCAGATAGGGGCAGAGGCAGGAAGTCGTCCTTGTTGGCCAGAAGGGTAAACGCTCGACGCTGTGTCTCGTTTCCTAGACGGCTGAAGTAGTCGTTTCCAGCAATGCGGGCAGCCTTGTCAACGTCGACAAAGGGGTTATCGAAAAGGCCAAGTTCGAACTTCTCCTTGATCAACTTGCGGACAGACTCATCGATGCGAGCTTCAGGCACAAGACCCTTGTTGACGAGTTCGATGATAAGCTCAGGCTTTGTCTCACCGCCGAAAATGTCGCATCCGGCTTCGAGGACACGACGAGCGCGCTCGAGCTCGGTGGCGTCTTCCAAACCCCAGGCTCGGTCGGTGACAATGCCCCAGTCTGTAACGACAATGCCCTTAAAACCGAGCTCGTTCTTGAGAAGGTCTGTCACAACACCCTTGTTGAAACCAAAGGCGACCTCTTCCCATGAGGTGTTGATGGGTCGAGAGTAATAGGGCATCATCTGCCTGGTGCCAGCTGCGATGGCCGCCTTGAAGGGAATCAAGTGATAGTCCTGGTTGTTGCCAGGATAAGTCTGGTTTTTGCCCTAGAAGTCTCATCGTCAGATACATGTTCACATTACTTGAAGCGGCATTGCTTACCCAGGGGAAGTGAGAGTCCTCGCCATTCTCCATGGGTCCACCACCAGGGAAATGCTTGGTTGTCGCAATCACCGAGTTGGGGCCAATCTTGTCACCCTGCAGCCCCTTGATATACTCGACGAGCAAGGCACTGGTCAGGTTCGCGTCCTCTCCCATGGTACCGGTAACACGGCCCCAACGAGGCTCAGTGGACAGATCAACCTGGGGATGCAGCGCCTGTCGAATACCAACAGCAGTATACTCCTCACGAGCAATCTCAGCAAAAGTGCGGACTAGCTGCGGCGATCGTAGCGCAGCAAGGCCAAGTGGTTCAGTCCATCGAGAGAAACCCTGCGCCACCACCGAGACGGCACTCTCATCCGTCCAGCCATGCTGAGGGTCTGAAGAGATGGTGATGGGGATGCCGAGAGGCGTGCTGAGAGCTAGTCTCTGGAGCTTGTTGTACCATTTCGCCACAGCTCGTACGTCGTTTACACCGCCGCTCAGAACGTAGTGAGTGATGCGCTTGCCAGTGACAAACTCTTCAATGGTCTCGTCAAAGGTGTTGTTGACGACCACGGTGCGGCCATGGAACATCTGGCCTGCTTTGTCTTCGAGAGACATGCGGGACAAGAGGTCATCGACACGCTTGTCTAGACAGAGAGTCTTGTTTCGATATTGAGGATTGGCATCTTGTCGAGTGATTGGGCTGGCAATGCTCAGGGAGACGCCTCCTAAGAGGAGGAGACTGGACCACATGATGATGAGTTGTGATACGGTAGGAATAGTAGATGGAAGTCCGAGTCCTTGGATCAACTGGTTCTACACTTGGATCTGGCTAACTGCTTCATTTTATATCCGACCTTTCTGCTAACCTCTTGCTATATCCGAAGTTTTAGCTCTCCTGAGGTCATCGCCTTGCGCTCTCATCATCGTGTCTAGTCAAGTTGGGAAACACTCTCCATCATCAGAGGCTTCATTCGGACCGACCTCTTGAATCCTTGCCTGTCTAACTCCAAACTCTGGACATGAGATGGGCTCTCACGAGTATTCTCTTGGCAGCGGAAACAACAGCAGCTGGGTGTCCTCCATGGGATCCGATCCAATGACGCAGCCTTCCGAACAAGTTCGCCGAACGATACGGACGGAATGCAGATGTAGTTCCCGCACTGCCAAGGATGTAGAGAATGGATGACCTGCTGGTTATCGAAAAGGTATTACTAAAGCGCCGCGTAGCTCATGACTCGGTGACACAACGCGGGGATAATCTGGGGACGTCGCAGGCCCTAAACCGTTTAAACATGCGGGGAGCCCACATGAGTTTTCGGCCCGTTTGGAGATCCCATGACACCAGAGCCAAGTACTTGGGGACCTTCGTGGGGAGATACCGCCTGCTCGGAACTTGAAGGACGGGTGACATGAGCCAGCAGGTATCAGTGAATGTGGATATAGCTGTCGGTTAAGACGAACAGTCTGATAGAACCCGAGTCTGGATCAGTCACAACAACCTCATTGCTGTAGGAATACCTCAAGTTGGCATTCCGAAGCGCTTGGTTTGGAGACTCGACGGAGGTTGGACCGGGCTTGTCCACCTCCCACAAGCCCGAAGCTAAAGCGAAGATGGGCGTTCATTAAAAACGGGTATATAATTCCGATGATCACGGGCTACAACACCCCACGATCGAAGAGCCCGGGAGCAGTTCACGGCAATTGGGAGTGAATGGACTCTTTCAAAAACATGCCATTTCCAGAGGCTCGCATGGAAATGTTTGTATGCGTGTAGTGCTGTGTGTTGTGTGCATCTGTGTTGTATGCCTTGCACCTGAGTCGCTCACTCGTTGAGTGTTTAACGGTGTCAGCACCAATAGACAAGACATAGAAGAAAGAAAAGCGATGTTTGACGGAATGACTGCTGGTTTGATAAAAGCGAAGCTCAACATTAAATAAGCTTAATTAAATTATGGTGTTCACATAGAGGCTAGGCAGAGAATGTCAGGGCGGTCAGGTGGTTTGAGCGTGGTCTTTTAGTTCGGATGACAGGAAAATCCGTAATACTATCAACTCACGAAAACTGGGAATAAAAGTTATCGAGTCCTATCTGTTATAATTTCAGATGTCGAATTCAATTGACTTCAGCCGTTTATCTGGGCCGTTAGCCAAACTCAACATTTCAGGCTCGAATTTGTTCCCTTACACAGGCAGGATTTGAACCAAGCTGGATGGGACGGATGGCTGTGGAGTAAGTGGTGTGAGATACCGCCCACTTCCGTATTTCTTCCCAAGAACCGGATGATTGATTAGCTAAAAGTGATTCCATCATATAGCTGTAATTTCTGCAGGTATAATGGCTGAGCTCTGGATAGACATTTCGCCTCTTGAGCCCCATCGTCGAAACCGCACCTCAATGAATTCACGGAGACTCAGCATAGGTAGCTTGACGCATCAAATCGCTCCTACAATGCACAACACAACACAAAGGCCGGTTGATAAAAGTGTCCAGGACAAAGAATCATATATTTTTTCTGCAGTCACCAAATCGTCACCGGCATTGTGCTGAGTTGCTGGCATTTTGCCAACTCCGATCCTCAAAGTCCTGATCCTCGGGAGCGCTTTACTCGGCTTCTTTCATAGACAGAAGCCAAGGAGCTGGCAATAGCAGGTACAAGCCTTAACTACCAAAACACGAAGCCATGATTTAGGGGCAAGCTTAGCCAGCAGCCAAGAACATACCGCGATGTTGCTGCAAGTCGTGTTGGAGTGCGATGCTGATTCATCTCATGAATCTCAGGGATTCGACAAGAATTCGAACTCCTTCAAAATTGACTAACACAGATGCTAGCTTTTATATAATAGTTCACATATGTGCGTGTGCGTGTGCGTGT
>JABCKB010000736.1:0-16876 GCA_013184455.1 Fusarium continuum | reverse complement strand
ATATTATAAATTTTGGGACAGTAAGCCCTCTAGACTGCCATAGATGCCAGCTTCTATCATAGAAACGGGTTCCACCTCATAGCTCATAGGTAGTTAGTTGCCTTATCTATCTCATCTAACTCCAGCCCAGGTCGTTGCTTGCCATTGCCACATTTTCTAGTTGTAGAAACAAAGAAAGAACAACACGCAGCTGAAGCTCATCTCTTCTAGGCTCGCCCCCCAACTCACATTCTTGCTTCTTTGTTCTTCAACTTTCAAAGGACACCCTGGGTATTGCATCATTGCTTCACATCCAGAAAGCAAGCAAAGCCGCCAAGGGACTCGTGATATTATCACCACACAGCATAGTACAGGCATAAAAACAATTGCCTTCTCAGGTAAATACAGAAGACACGTTTCTTCCAGAGCACTTAAGCTCCTATTCTAACCTTCTGCAGTCCCCCAAGACTGTCTACAACAACAACCCCACCCACCACAGCTCCTCCTCTACTTTCATGTTCGCCAAAAGATCAATCACAATGGCCACACGAGGTATTAGCGAGATCCCTGTTCTCACCCAAATCTACCGCGACCCCGAGTCTGCGCTCTCCGAGGCCAACCTCGCTTTAAGAAGCGATCCTGACTATCACCCCAATGACTCCATCAACAAGCGCATCGGCTTGATCCGCGGCGACATCACCAAGCTGCGTCTCGACGCCATCGTCAACGCCGCAAACAGATCACTCCTGGGCGGCGGTGGAGTCGACGGCGCCATTCACAGAGCTGCCGGTCCTGAGCTGGTCAGGGAGTGTAGACCTCTGGGCCCCATCAAGACTGGCGAGGCTGTCATCACAAAGGGCTACGACCTCCCCGCCAAGCACGTCATCCACACCGTTGGACCAGTGTACGACGCGGATCCGAGTCCCAACGAGAGTCTCGCGAGCTGCTATCGCGAGAGCCTGAAGCTCGCTGTTAAGCATGGCGTGACGACGGTTGGGTTCAGCGCCATCAGCACTGGCATCTACGGATTCCCGAGCTCTTCTGCGGCTAAGATCGCTTGCAAGACTGTTCGGGACTTCCTCGAGAGCGAGGAGGGAAATAGGCTGCTCAGAGTGGTGTTTGTTACGTTTGTTCCTCCTGATGTGGATGCCTACAACGAGACGATTCCGTAAGTTTGCTCGTCTCAAGTACCTACTTTCACGTTAGCTAACCGGTTCTCTACAGAAAGTTCTTTCCTTCCACCAAAGACGGGTCTGATCAGTGAAAAGACAGTTGGAATCGTCTTAACAAGAAAGGGGTGGATTTTATGAGTTTTGATTGGCACACAGATGCTTGAGACATTCTCTCCTGCAAATACAGCTCTACTGACCACGCATCAAATCGAACTAGATCAGGGCCGCTTTTACAGATCCTTTTTACGAACCCTGCGGCTTAGCCTGTATGCATCGCTGCTGATGCAAATGTGGCTGTCACTATGTACTATATATTGTGTTGATGCTTGCGAAAGAATGTTTAGCCCTCAATGATGCTACCGCTAGTGTACTACATGCGTGTTCAACTGTGCAATCCTAATCGATATGCTCTGCCACTAGAGAAGGTCCGCTTTTGAGGGCAGTCCCTGTTTTATCTGGAGATATCTTGTCGCCTCTGGGTACTACTGATCAGTTCGTGATACATTCACAGCATGGTTCTCCAGTCATAGCAGCGTAAATATTCAACTTTCATGGGCTTCAATTCAATACAATCAGAGCTACATGCAATCAATACAAGCACTCATTCAAGCATAAAAATTACACTTAATGTCGAGCAGCACAAGAATAAATGAAAGACCAACAACCAGCAGGTCTTCAGCTCACGTCCAACCGCAATGCACCGAAGATACCGCCACCTAAATCAGCCTCTGCCTGATCTCAACCCCTAGTTACTAGGACCACCAGGTCCTTTCTTCTTGTTGTTCTTCTTGTTCTTTTTACCCGGCTTGCTGTCACTGGAAGTGGCCGATGCCTCTGCGGCATCAGATGTATCTGGTGCATCTTGGGTTTCGGTAGCTTCTGATGCTTCCTGAGCGTCTTCCTCCTCTGTCTCAGGCGCCTTTCCGCTCTTTGAACCTGTTACAGTCTCATCATCACTTCCTTTGATGGAGTTGTTAAGTTGCGAAAGCATCGTCTTGAGTTCATCCAGCTCGGCGCGTAGTTTTCGCACTTCGATCACGGCAGGCTCGTCTTCCACATTGGGTTTGACCATCTCGCAAGTCTTGGTCCAACCCTCAGCTTCCATATCCAAATCCTGGTGACACTGTTCCCACTCATGTACCTGGTCATCGTCCTCCTCGCCTCGTGAGCGGTTGTTTCGGATCTTGCGTGCGGTGCGTTTCTCAAACAGCGCCGCTACGAAGAGGAGAGGTGAATATAGAACAGCCATAACACAGTCGTTGATAACCTCGTAAGTGGATTTTGGTACCCACCATTCCAGTAGACCAGAAATGACCATCTCAATGAGATTAAAGGGAGCAATATAGACATTCTCATCAGGAGCTCGAACGAACTGCATCGTCTTTTGTGCAAACAATGCCAGATATTCATCATCAGCGTTCTCATAGATGTCCTCATAGGCTGAGTTGTAAAGCGCAATCAGGATGTTCAGGAGAATGATCTGCATTGTGTTGTTAGCCCTAATCTTTTCGAAGTTGGGTTTGATGCACACTTACCATGACAATGAAAGTAAAGCAGTAGTAGAGAATTAAACCAAAGGGGTGCCCAAAATTCTCGAAACCATCAAACTCAGGACTCTGCATGATAGCCTTGAGCATTGACTCGATAATGAACCAGGTGTCTCCAAGAATGTTGTCATCAGCAATATCCAGACCGATGAATGCTTGAAGGAAGCCAATGATAACGACAATGAGCAGGGCAAAGAAGATGACGGATTCCTTCATCATAACCTTGAGTACGACTAACATGGCGCCGAAGAAACGGAAGCTGTCGAAATAGAGCAAGAGACGAGACCAAAACATGGGTGCGACGAAAGATAGCAAATTGTAGCTGAGCTCGTTATACTTTTTATGCACCGCGTCATTGTCCCAATATGCCAGTCCTATGATGCGCAGGATAAGTGAAGCAGTCAAAAAGGTATAGAGGAGGAAGTTGAAGACGTTCCAGAATCCCAGGATGTGGTAACCGGCCTTGTAGTACTTGAGGCACTCGTCGCAGACATAGGCAAAAGTGAAGATATAGAGTGCAACCTCAGCACCGTCAAGTACTCCTGTGGCGTTGGCAGAGTTGACTGCAGCCGTGTACAAAGCAAGATAGATGATGGAAAAGAGCAGCTGGGCGGCATTCTGATAGCGAGGGGCGCGCATGCGGTCGGGATCCATGTGAACAAGAAAGTTAGGGTTGGCTTTGTCCTTGTAGTCAACAAATTCGGAAGGATCGTCTTCGTCCTGAACCAGCCATCCACGCCAGAGATATGCAATGCACTTCTGATAACCAGATGAACCAATGACCCGGACGGCGTGTAGATCTACAGCCTTCTCAATGACGTTGGTTGGTGCGGTAGGAACCTGGTCAATGAGAAAAGAGTACCGGCGAAGAAGGACATGATGCAGCAGGAACTCGATATCCTCTTCCCCCTCGATACTGACTAGGATTAGCTAATGGCTGTTGATGATGAAAGAATAATCCGAGGCTTACATCTGTTTAGCAATGACAGTGCAGGCAACAGCACGAAGGTCGTGAAGGTCAGCATCCCACAGTTCAACGACTGCTTCGCGCTTGAACCATCGCAAATTCACTAGCAAAGCGTATACCTAACGCGCGCAAAGCAAGTCAGCATAATATACTGAGGCCGGCAGGGTGGGTTCGACATACAACGCAAGCCCGATATTTCTCACCACCTGCTTCCCTGGCCGCCTGGACAACTTTGTTGGTGATAACAGTACTATGCGATCGAGTGATGGAGCTTTCTTCAAGCTCGCAGGGAATACATTCGCGGATCAAGTGTCGCAGTCGCAGGCAAACCTTCATAACCTCGGCTGGTGGGGTAGCAGACGTGATGCTCTGATTCCGGTGATGAGACAAAACTGATCATGGATTAGCTAAATGTAATCTTCTCTATCAATGGAAAAACATACGGGCTCGCTCCTCCTCGTGGAGCCATTCGCGGCGGCTGGAGTTCCCATTGGCGCCATTGACAGCAAAAAGACCCTTGAAGCGTCCCCAAGTGCTAGGCATGGTGATTGCTGTGAGCCTGTAGCTCGAGTGCTATGTATTATGTGTTTTCGATAGCGAAAGAGCGAGCGAGAAAGTGGACGAAGAGTCCTCGAGTCGACGAGTTCCAGGCAAGATTTGCGTCGCGTATGGTCCTACAAGCTGCCGACCTCCAGGGATCTAATGCTGTGTCGCAACGGATCGAAGTAAATTTGGATCCGGAGGCGATGCTGTCTCAGAAGAATCTTTGTACGGCAATTGACGGTTGATTGCAGCTTGCGAGAGTTGAGCCTAGACAAAGGCCCTCACAGTGAGATGAAGGAGAGAGAACTAAGGTTTGTGCTCTAGCTCATTCCAAGTTCTTTCCTACCTTACAGTAGGTCCGGCCTACTCCAAGGTTCATTCCAAACCGGATTAGCTGGAGGAAGGCGCTACTAAACGCTGCTGTCGCGACAGTGATGACGTCGCGAAGGCTAGCAATTGGTTCACTAAAACTTCGGAGAGGTCCGTGCTTTTGCTCTATCGCAAGCTTGGCCGTAGTTTATTTTGCTTGCGGCGTCGCGGGGCGCGCTAGAATTGAAGACGATCATCGATAAGCTGTTTGTCTTGACAACTGAGTAGGTAGTTAGGCTTTACTTAGCACAATACATATCATATGGAGGCTCTCTTGACTTTGGTTCAAGAGGGCAAACAGTGGCACGAACTTTGGCAATTTCGGTGCCTCAAAGACTTGTCCTGAAAGTTAAGAGGGGTCATGGTTCCAGACCAGGTTTTTTCTTGGTTCGTCTGCGCAAACCTTGGTCAATGTTGAATCGATGATCCGATCCCCGATAATAATTCCCGTCGTTATGTGGGAGAACGAACATCCAACTCTCAGGTTCAGTCAGGTATGATTCAATCGGATATTCCTTTCTTGAGCATTTGTACTGGTCTAGGTACCTAGTACATCAAGGAATTCACCACTTGCCAAGTGTATATATATATAGACTTGGTAGCTTCTTCTTCAAATTACCTTCACAGGAAGCGAACAAACATTTTCTTCTAGATACGTAAGTATCGCGAGCCTACATGATATTCCAGAGCAGCTGTCCCTACCCATGGAAGATTTAAGTCCGAATTAACCGTCGTCCGTACTACGTAACCCAAAATTATCGTTCTGACTGCCCGATGAAGTGACACTTGGTATGGCATTTGTCGGCTGCTCCCTGTTGTGGCCAGCGTCTGCACACTGCCAGCGCATCACCGGAGGTGGTGAGGATCTCTGCAAGGCGTCTATTCGCTGGAATGTAAAATGCACACCCAGATAAGCACAAGCACCGCATATGGGTTGTTGCAGTAAACAGTCCATTTCACCCGCTTCGTTCTATCATTTATCGTATTTATCATCTTGACATTGTACCGACACGAGCGGGGGCAGTTAACGAAACGTATTTTACCGCCCAGGTTGCACTCAAATCTGACATTACGAGCGGCTGCCATCGGGTACTCTATCAGGCTTGATATCGGGTAGGTAACGTAAGGTACTTCAAACAGCGGAGAGCCTCAAGGTGGAAATCGCCTTTTAACCAGCAGACCCGGTCAGGTGGGTTACAATAAATTTTATACATAAGAACCGACTAGTAAGTATTAAGACAAGTAAGAGTATGAGCAAGAAACCTGAAGGTTTATATATTTTAGATAATATCTCTTTGGTGGTTTCTACTAGCATATGCCTTTTATCTTTCTAGCAATTGAAGCCCAAATTATCTAGTAGCTTGATAATTATCCTAGCATTTTAGACACTTAGGTCGCTTTAGTATCTGGATTCTATTATTACCCCAGCCGGTATGATCGTTCACACCACAGGGAGAGAGTGGCTGAGGCTGAGTTACCGCCCGGTCAGAGATTGGTGACCGATTTCTTGATGATCGTTGAGAGATGAGTGATCATTGGACGATTAGATAGTGAGGCGATTGACGTTTTATGTTCTGGACAGAGATCGCGCCAGACCAAACTTCAGTACAAAGCTCCTGGATGTTTGTTTGTTCGGATGCCACTCATCTGCGGTGATACCCTTGGCTGCCTTGATATGCAGAACCACAGTCGTCGGAAGGTTGTTGGACTGAAGATCGTCGTCTGTCAGTTGGCTGAGGGTGGGCATTCTAGTGCCCAGGCTTTAGACCCACTACCTACATCTTTAGCGCCCTTAGGAGAACACTAGGGTGACGGATAATTGATGTGACTCTATCGGTGTGAATTAGAGGAACAAGCCTTAGACGTCCATGTTGATTCCCAATACTGGCAACACCGAATGTCCTGCAGGACTTTTTCTAGGTACTACTAGGCACGGAGTATAGTAATGTCAAAACCTTGTCCTGGCTGCCTGGCGTGTCCCGGCAGGCTTGGCCAGATTCAAATGTCATCTGCAACATCAAGGGTCAACGAAGAAATCCAGTGATGTGGTGGAATGTTTGCTGGACCGCAGTTACCCAATCAACTTGCAAAGAACGGGCATTTTTTTATTACTGTACTTCCGTTGTGGTTGTTGCGCGGGTGGTGCCTGCACTGGCCTCTTTTTCTGCATCCAAACGTCCAGTCCAGGTATGCGCTGCGATGCAGTGCAGTGCAGTGCAATGCAGTTGGCTCTTTCGTATCTGAGTCAAGGCTGCCTAATGACCTGCAACATGTGCGGCCAACGTGAAATCTTTCACTGCTTTATTAGGTACCCAGCCTAAATCTTTTAGGTGAGACCTTCCGTTCTTTCTTTACTCTTTGATTCCTTACACATTTCAACCTCCTTCTCATATTGTGAATGGTCTGGTTCAACCTTTCTTCTATCGAGCCTAGATACCTTGCCATACACTTTCTGCAGTGCCCATCTCCTAGACCCCGAGATCTCTCGAACTGATCACTCAAGAAAAGAGCTCTATCATCAACCACCCACCCCCACCGTATTCTACTCTGAGGCCAGGCAAGCAAGCTTTGTTGGCCAAACGGGGTTTTCCAAGCATCATCCCGACCTTGCGAATTGCCTAGGAATATTCATTGTCAGCACCAAACTTGCGTGCAATCAGCGTTTGCTCTTAGCATACGGCGTCGGCCCAGTTACGTTTTCTGTTTTGCAGAGCTCCTGGATAAATACCTCGGCCTCCTCCTCAGCAGGTTTAACCAGCTTTGGAACTCTATCACATTCTGGTTCTCTCTCCTTGATCAAGCACTGAACCTAGGATCGCGAAACTGTTAGGCCCCTTGGATTTCATTTCATGAGTTCCATCTTCTCTTTCTTGCCACAGCGGTCAAGTTCATCGCCCGTGCCAGCGTAATCTTATCACACGATATACGTGATCGAGTCCGCGTGCGGTGGACACATCGCTTCTCACCATGGAAGAAACGGACTCAATCGTTCCTTCGGATCGCCAAAGCAGCCCAAAGTCCAGTACGAAGTCCATGCAACACGAATCCGAGGTCAAAAAGAGTGCCGAGGCAGATTCGACAAGCCCTGTCGCAGCTTCCTCTGAGTCGGCGGAGCGAACCACTAAGGCCAACTCCAGTTCGAAGAAACATCGCCAGCAGAAGCGACCAAAGCACAATGAAGCCAGGCCGGCATCGGAACAAGAGGATACCGAGGATTCCGACAGTTCTAGTGGACTGGCTGTCTCTGATTCAGATGATAATAAAGCCTCTCCAGCTGCCACCCGATCTTCTAAAAAGCACTTGGGAGTGAAAAGCAAAGACAAGAGCAAGAAACGCACCAAGAAGGCAAGTGCGGGCAAAGACAAGACTGCCAAGAAGACAGCCAAGCAAAAGAAGAAGAAGGGTAAAAAGCAACCTGACACTTCTTCTGGTTCTGATTTGGACTCAGACTCCGACTCCGACTCTGATTCGTCCGACTCGGATTCTTCGTCGAAAGATGAGGCAGAAACCAACGATAACAGAAAGTCTTCTTCAGATCTCAAGACCCAATTCAAGACTCTGCAACTTCAATTTTCTCAACTTCAGCATCAGCTGGCCAACTCGAATGCTTTGACCTCCTACAACGCGCCCTCCCATCCTTATTCATTCCAATACCCTTCGTACCCCCCATTCCCACAGGCAGCCGTTCTAGATCCCACATCTACCGGTATTGGGCGTGGCAGGCGCCCCCCCCCTAGAGGACCGCCGAGACAACCACAACTCCGGAACAATGATCAAGACAATGACACTAGTGACCGTGGTTCTGGAGAGAAGAAGAAGGACAAGGACAAAAAGTTTAAGAATCCCGCCTTCAAACGGGTGGATCAAGTGTGGGACAACAATATACACAACTACAAGCTACAGGACACAGCCGACGCAGACACCGATTCCCAATATGAGGACTTCATCTTCCATGTTCGCCGTACCTTTGATTGGGAGGGTAAATATCGGGCAACTGTCGTTGACATCAAGAGTAAACTTCTTCGAGAATGTTTACAGGACGTCATCGGTAATGTCGAGGGCATTAGTCTGGTAGATGAAGTACCTAAGATCAGTCCTAACCTCCTGTTTCTGTATGTATCTAGACAACCTTCCTCGCCCTGACATCGCTAATCCTTGATTTAGATATCTGGAAGACATGCGCAATCACCTCAAAGCGCTGCGAAAGGCCAAACCCGCTGGGGAGTCAAAGAAGGCTCGCAAGAAGAACAAAGAGCGACTCAAGGACAAGCGAAAGCATCTGAAGGTGATTCTCAAATACCTCGATCATGACTTCGAATCGACAAAGGAGAGCCTCTATCCCATGCTGGAGAGCGGCCTCATTACATTCGACTTACTCTGGGCATTGTGGAAGCCCAACACGCTAGCTTTCACCACAACCTACGGAAGCACGAGCGAACCTCGAGCGTTCAAGGTCGAAATGGCTCAACTCCATCATAGCATCATCAAGGGAAGCTTCTATTACGTCGACGGGAAGTACTTTGAGTTTGACGGCAAACGCTACGGTTACGGTAATATGTCAGTAGAATTGGAGGAGTTCCAGGGCGCCAAGAAAATCACCAGTCTTTCTTGCTACCCGCTGCAGTATCACCCGAACGAAGAAAAGCTCCGTGGTGATTTGATCGAACGCGGCAAAAAGTTTGTGTCGCTAAGTGGTGTTCACTACAAGAGCTACCAGGGAATTGCCTTCATGAAGCGCAAGAAAGGTATGGTTATGAAGTTCAACATCCAGCCTAGCCGGGTCATGATCGATCCAACCATCTTTCGAAGGATCAATCCCAATTACAGCGTCTCCAATGTTAAGCCAAAGGACCCTGATATTCTGTCTGATATCGAGGATTCGGACTCTGACTCTGAGAATTGCTGTGACTGCTCAGATTCTGAGGATGGAGAAAAGGTCAAGTATGTCACAAAGGTATACAAAGATTCTGACGGTGAAGTGCGGATGGTCCGATTTCCCAAACACATGACCGAGGATGAACCAGACGAAGCTGAGCTCGACAAGCTTCCTTCAAAGAGTGGCGAAGGTGAAGAAGACGAGAAAATGAATGTTCTTGATTTCACTGATGAGGAATATCTCATTGCCTCACCAGTGGTGCTCGGATTCGCCTTTTCGGAAAAACAGTGGCTCGAGCTTGCTGTTTCTGGCATTGACGATATCAAATGGAACGAGAAGGCATGGGATTCTCTGGTTCTTGAGGATGGCACCAAGGACCTGATCAAAGCTCTTGTCAAGTCACGCAAATATCATGCGGCTAACACCATCGACGATGTTATCCAGGGCAAAGGAAAAGGCCTCGTTAGTAAGTTGAGCCATTGGAACGCTTTAGCGTAGGAGGGTTTAACACTTTGACAGCTGTCCTACACGGACCTCCTGGAACTGGCAAGACGCTCACTGCTGAGGGTATTGGTGAGCTGCTCCAGTGTCCGTTGTATATGGCCTCTGCCGGAGAACTAGGAACGGACTCGCGGTTTCTAGAGGCAGAGTTACAGAAAATACTGGACATTTGTCATGCCTGGGGTGCTATCCTCCTGCTGGATGAAGCCGACGTGTTCCTGGAGAAGCGCAATATGCACGACATTCATCGCAATGCCCTAGTGAGCATCTTCCTCCGGCAATTGGAGTATTTCCAAGGAATCTTATTCCTCACTACCAACAGAGTAGAGGTGAGCGTCTGACATTGGTCAGCTCTTCTTGATGTGCAGCACTAACCCTGGTGTATCAGACATTCGATGAAGCGTTTCAGTCTCGAATTCACATCGCACTGCGATACGACAATCTCGACTCCAAAGCGAAGCGGACCATCTTCAAGATGTTTCTCGACCGTGTTCAGAAGCTGGGTAAGATCAAGGTAGAGCCGTTGACAGATGACGACTTGAACGTACTGTCGAAGCAAGATCTCAATGGACGCGAAATCAAGAACGTGGTGGGCTCAGCTCAGGATCTCGCCGTTAACAAGGGCGAGGCCCTCAGCATGCGCCACATCAGGCAGGTTCTCGATGTGCATGCCAAGTTTGGACAGGATCTGAAAGGGGGTACTGGTTATGAGGACGCTATGAGGAGCTACTTCTAGAGAGGCGTTTTCGACGTCTGTTTGCTTTGTATGTGTGGTGGTGCAGTTGAGATAGCTGGCCGGCCACAAGTTGAGCTTCTGAGACTGAGTTAAGCGTAGACCATTGTCTGACAGCGTTAGCTAGATGCCATCAAGTTATGATCTACTTAATTGCTTCTAGTTGTGGTGGATCGTGGGGTAGCCATCGCTTTTGTCTAGTCCCGTCTCCTCCATCAACGGCCTCCAGCCAGAGACTATTTCACTGTTAATCTTGCAGCCTTTCCCCGTGTCCCCGTTTTAAGTCCTCGCACAGGTACGCGTATTGAGCTAAGCAGAATAAAGACCAGGATCTTTGCTCTAATTCTCCTGTGGCTACGGAGTACAGCGTCCATACATGTTTAAGTCTGAATTCGCTTACCCCTTTCAGGGCTATAGCATTAGATATCAGCATTGGCCAATCTCGCTCGGCAAGGAACCTGGAAGGTTATCTGGCAAGCCCATCCATCTCTAAATGAACACGGCTGGAAGCGGAGACTCTCCACATATACCGGGCCTACCCAGGTGCTTAATAACACTAGGAGCAGGTAATGCCGGGAAGGATCAGAGCAGGGCGGCTCATCACGAGTTTTATACTTGTTTTTTTTTGGAACGAGTGGCAGTGTCTTTGTTGATGAGGAATGAAGCAGAAACAGCCAAGTGACAACGGCGTTGATTGGCATGTAGTTGGCGCGTCGGAAAGAGCAATTAGCAATTAAGCAATCAAGGGAACTATACCTCCGTAGAAAATGCTTGTTGTCTTGTTTACTGGCTGATGATCTTTAATCTTGCGAATGGTTCCCTCCCGGCCTTTCCTGGAGGGGATGATTAAAGTATACACGGGTAATAACTCGATTCAGCTGTTAAACCCGACTGGCTGGGGCTGTGGATGGTCCTTGTTTTATTCACTTTCTGGAACCATGAGGCGATGTTGAAGAGAAGCTGCGAGAGCAAGCTCTAGGAGTCTAAAAGATCCAAGAAGTGAATAATACTCTGCATCCGGACTTGGTACGATTTCTTTGTCCTAATTCCTAATTCCTTAGACAAAGGAATGCATTCTTGTAGAGATACAGACATGGCCCGTCCTGTCACATAATGTTCTGCCGCATCAGACCGCCTATCGAATCGAGGTCCATCTTATCCAGGGCAGGATTCCCCGAGTCAGGCCAAATGCCTCCCCTGAGACGTGAGTGGCTAGACTGCCTCATTTCCCCGGCCCCCAGGGACCATGCCATAATGTCGACGGCGTCTCTATCCGGCGTCAGGTTAATGCGGGAAGCGAAAATGTTTAATTTGATCATCTCAGCTGCTTTGTTTGGTTTGTTGTTTGGAAAGGAGGCGGCTGCGGCGTCGGCGTTGTCTGGGGTAGGCCAACACTATGCAAACTTCGAAACACACCAACGACGGATCGAACGGTGGGAAAGAGGGCGGCGCCTCTTTAGCGAATGGGACTTTGACATGGAGATGCGTCGAAGCACGTTTGGCGGTTGAGGATCAACGTCGGTCTGCCACAGCGGTTGATGATACAGGCGTGCACGCGTACGCCGCCTGCGTGTACACACTGCCGCAGGTTATCGTGGTTGCGATTTACAGCTTACGGCATGCAGTTACTCATCGAGCATACTCCCACGCTGCTTTGACGGGTCCACGTATTCAAGCATCGATTCACCGCATTGATGATAGCTGCCACGACAGACAGGCAGCGACTCAGTCATGCACCAGTCACGCCCAGAGACATAGCGCAGCGAACAATATGCAAATGCAAGGAAGCAAGTGCAGGTCAGAATTGACAGAAACACATTATCTGAGCAAAAAGCAGGAAACGGCCGCACCCGCATGTTCTTTCTCGTGGTTCTATCCGTATGCTGCTTGCTTTTTCCATACCCGGCGTTTCAAGCCGGGTCGTCTTCAGAAATCGCCACTGGCTTTATTACCTACAGCTTTCGTTTCCTGTCGGTCCAAGAGATGAACAATTTTGCCGTCCTGAAGCAGACAAGCTGCTCATCAACAATCCGAGAGCTAGACAAGATGATCAGCGATTACCGTACCGTCTTCCACCACCCTAGCTCTTTTCCGGCCTAGTCTACCACTGGAATCAGCGCTTGAGTTTTCCGCTTACATCTCAAGAACCTGGCAGAGGATGCTGACGCGGCCGGCGATCTGGTGTCTGTCTGGTTTTGGTTCTGGCGGCGGTGGACCAGAGACTCTGCGAGGGCCTGCCAGGAACAGTAAGCTGGTTGGCCATTTCGGACTTTTGATTACTAGGAGGGTAAGATTGACCAATCAAATAGGCCTGGTACCTGGCAGGGGTGGAATCTTCTGCCCTTGCGCCCTAGCGGAAGCAGAGCTTGAATTTGGACTGAAGTGTGGTGGGCCATGGCGCTCTGATGTGGTATTAGCGTTGGCTTTGGCGCCGGTGGAAGCGTTGTTCACCCACTTCCAAGCTCCACAGCCAACAGCGAACGCATGCTGGCGTAGGGAGAGGGATGTGGGAAGCGAAGCAAGGGTTTTGTTCAACATCCTTGGGGGAAAAGAACCTGAAGCGCAGGGGCGTGCCAGTCTGTGAAAGCGGACGGAAGAACCACAGGACAGAGACATGGCACACCACAACACACACCACGCCACACCACCCACTCACCCCGGGTTCAAAGGGGACCCAGACACACTCCCCCTGCTCACCTTATAACCCTCATCTCCTCCCTCTTCTGTCTCTCCTTCTATCCCTCTCTCTTCAATCTTTGGATCACGGCCTTTGCCTTTCAGTCACTCATTAACAGCGCTTCGCGTTTACACACTCTCTTGAACCAACTTACCTTGCAATCCTTATTTGAAAAGGCAAACGGAAGTATTCTGGAAATACATACAACCAGTTACCAAAAGCAGCTTCTGTTTCAACAAAATACACACAAACCCATCACAATGAAGGTCTCATCCTCCGTCGTCCTTCTGGCTGCTGCCCTCGGCGTCTCTGCCCACCCCAGCGGCTATGCTCATCAGCGAGCCCACGCCCGCCGCGATTTCGTTGTCGCCAACAAGCCCGTCACCGTTGTCGAGTACGCTACCAAGATTGTCCATGCTGACGCCGTCGCCGCCCCTGCGACTGATGTTCCTGAGGCTCCCGACGCCAATAGCGCCCCCGAGTACGAGGCTCCTGCTGACCCTCCTGCTCCTGCTGTCACCCCTGATAACAAGCCCGCCCCCAAGCCAAAGCATAAGGGCAAGAAGCACAACTCCAGCTCCGGCTCAGGCTCCGGCTACAAGCCTTTCTGCGGTGGGAAGAAGGCCAAGCGCGCCACTCTTGAGGATATTGCCGCCACTGGCAACACTGGTGTTCCTGGCAACTTCGGCTGCAACATCATGACCATCGACTCGGATGTCGCTGACAAGTATGACTATGTCACCACCTTCAACAACGCCGACAGCACTGAGAAGAAGTGTGTCTGCTTCAACAAGATCGGCCCCAAGGGACTAATTGACGGCTTCTGGAAGAACAATCAGGCTCTGAGCTTCACCGTCCCTGCTGAGGGTTCTCAGGATGTTGCTTTCGACGAGGATTCTCAGGGTGGCTGTGTCTGCGCTTCCGGCGAGATCCCCACCACCTCCATTGGCCAGTGGGCCGGTACCTGGCTCGAGTTCGACTTCGGCAGCAAGAGGAACAAGGGCTGGTCCGGCGCTGACGCTTCTTGCCTCGTCGCCGCCAAGTTCAACGAGAAGATCCCCGGTCTCCGAGTCTGCGGCCACGACACCTGCTCCACCATCAACCCCGGTGGCACTGGCACCAACGCCTACCTCGCCGGTATGGAGGCTGAGGATGGTGTTGGTCTCAACATCGCTCCTGGCAAGGCCCGCCTTACTGTCGACATTGACTACTCCAGCTAAGCTATCTCAAAAGCTGTGGCTTGGACTCCCTCGTGAGACGGGCCTCTGCGTAAACTTGATTTTGTAGAATGGGGCTTGTTCTATGTATACCTGGTGTTTACGGTGCGCGGGAATTGACTGTTATCCAGGGCAATCTTGGATACTAGCTTTTGGGATATTATTTATTACATCTTCTCACATATATATTCATAGTATTGTTTATGACATATATTACTTCACTTCTCATGCTTTAGTCCGTGCTGTGAATGTTTCGAGGTCCATTCAAGGATCCATGGAAGTGGCTGCTACATCGGATTGATCACTTGGTCATGTTGATCCCCCGCCACTCTCCAGATCTAGTGTGTGATTTTAGATTGCGTGGCCCAATCGCTTTGCCAAGGCATTTGAATCAACAGGATAACTTCCAGGTCACCGAGTGCGGAGTTACACACCCCTCCTCCATCAGCAAAGCTTCTCAGAAGTGTCTTCACTTTCTTTGCGTCCATTTTTTCCCTTCCTTTTTTCCCTCTCTCTTGTAGTTCTTGGTGTGTTCCCTATGATGGGGACATGACACTCAGGCTTTTGACGATAGGCTCTCGGGTGTCCACGACGTGGGAGGGAAGAGTGGGCTAATGCAGGTTCAACTTGTTTCAAGATAGGGGCTAGTGGACCTTGCTTCCGCTTCCGCAAAACATGTGCGGGAATTTGTTTCCTCGTAGGAGTTTCTCGGTAGTGGTTGAACAGTGAGTAGTACATGGTATGAATAAGCTTCTGGTATCTAACAAAAGCCTGAGACTTTATCTTTTGAGTCGGGTTACCTATAAACGCACAATAACTCAGCTGTGACGAAGGTGGATGGAAAAGAGTGTCACACAATTCATCAGAAGCTCGTCCTCTTCATTCCTCGGTAGCGGCCCGCAGGAACCCATTGGAAAGCCTTTGTTCAACTATACGTAGAAGAAACTTTACTCTCCAAGTTAGTTAGCTGCAACCGCCTGTTCAACGTTGTGAGGCAAAAAACTTTATCCTTGGGTTTTTGCCTTTCAACGGCTTTCAGGTACAAGAGTCTGTGAGCCAATCAGAGTCAAGTGTGCCCTGACTAGTATTGTAGGTACCTGGCAGATCACAACGTGGCGTTGGTGGAGTCGGAAGATAGCCCTCCTGTGCCACGCCCTGCCCTACCCTACCCTACAGACTGAGGTCTTGGCGTTGGGTACATGATTTGTTTTCTGCTGAGTGACATGCTAGGTAATGCAGCCTTTTCTTACTTGTCACATGCTTGGTGGGACTTTCCTGTTTTCGTCACGGCTGTCGTGGAAGAGCTTGGCGGTTTACTGGTGGAGGTTTTTGCTACGACTCGCAATAGTGTTGTGGAGTTTCACCCAACAAGCTAAGGCCAGTGAGGGGCGATTTGTCAAGATAGAGGGTTGTAAAAGAGGTGGAGGTCTTTAAAGTGTGTGCATTGCAAAAAAGCTTGTGACTGTTGCTATGTTATTCTCAGCAGTAAGGTCAGTAAAGTGATGAGTAGTTGTGTGGTATTGCGGGAAACGACATACTTAGATGTGAGCATACACGAGAACACCCTCAACTGGCCATTCCCTAGACACTTACCACATCTTTACCGAAGATTCTGTCTGGCACGACTTGTAAATCGCTCAAAATCAGTCCCTTCGGTACAACATGGCTGACGAAACGCCATTCACACCGACATCATGCCGTGGATCCAACTAGCCATGCGTCAAGCCCTGACGAGGAACCACTCGGTCCGCGGCGAAGCGGTAAAAGTCTTGACCAGTGGCGAAGAGTGCTGACAACTTTAAGTGTACTTACTACAGTAGTAAGTAGCTCTCGATGCGAGAGTAAGATATCTGACAAGCGGATCTCCCGCTTGAACATGATTCATGCAGCGCTCTAATCCACTGGCACGGGATTAGTTTAGAAAAAGGGTTTTCATGCCTGGTGGTTTAGCTTGTACATGTGCTGTACGCTTTGTATGCAGCCAGTGTAGTGGAAGAACTCTAGCTTTTACACTCGGTTCTACGACGTGGTTGCGAGAGGCTGTGGTTGTGCTCGGGATTTGGACACTAGCAGAATCTGCAAGAGGGGCCGTTAAACTTCAACAAACTCAGCTAATGCTGCATCCGTTCTGGTTAGCTGACGTGGAACTCTTCTCGAGCCGCGCAAAGTGCGTTGTGCGGTTCACTAGACCTAGAACTTACACGAGAGATGCCCAGCCAGCTAACGTACTTCACCGCCACTCCGTATACCCCGTGACCCCGCATACCTTAATACTATTAACGCATTATTATAATA